>CABFWB010005242.1:0-41339 GCA_902151455.1 Timema bartmani | reverse complement strand
TCAATTAAATTAATTGACTTTATTAATTGAACTGTAATGGGTGACTTTCGTGTGGCTTAACGTCACGGACTCTTTAAATGTTTATTTGTGGGAATTACTTGTAATATTATTATATCTTATTTTTGATATGAACCCAATCTATATTGTTGAAACTAAGAATATTTTGGAAGTAAAACTTAGAATCTCTTTTGCTAAACAAGTATTGATATTTAATATTGTTTATGGTGTATTCTGGAAGAATGTTTTCCTGCTATCTATGTTCGCAACATACTTTTGCTACTAGGATGGTCGAGGCCACTATGTTCATTAAATGTTGTTTAGAAATTCATATTAAATGACTATTTTCTCAAAACTCTCTGCTTTGTGTTTCTTATTTATTTAGCTTATTTTTCATGTTTAGATTATGCCCTTTCTTACTCGTATTGTTGTTTACGGTGGCCTTAAACTACGAGGTAGAAAGAGAGGGCGTAACAATTAGAGGAAAGTATATTGTTTTCAATATCTTCAACACTATATTGTTCAAAAGAAAAATACCTGCTATTGTGTAGCAAGATGAACTGACGGTCACTGCCATCAAGAAATAAAACTTTCTACAAAGCTTTGTTGTTCTATCCTTGCGTGCATCCAATGTTTAGTCCTTGATATTTTCTACAGGTGTACCAATGCGGGAACCAATCAATTGTAATAGAGCGTCTACTTGTGTGTCGGCATTGAATCATAATAGGTTATTATCATGCTGATTAATCCGTGATTTTTCTTAATATTCAAAATTTGTAGAACAATAAATAATTTTGTCTACATACTTACAAAAACTTACAACGAAACTAAAAACTTCTAAAACGTACAAATAAAGGTAAACATAAGTAAAGTGAGGACCTGATTTTAATATAGACCACGTTTAAAACACTACACTCAACAATTAAGGGAAGGAAAGGGATGACGCGCGACGTGGCCTCCGGAGGGTAGGAGAGACGAGATACTTAGCATCAGGAGGGGAGGAAACACGACCTTTGTGGCCTCAGGAGAGGGGGAGAGATGGGCAACGTGGCCTCAGGAAGAGAGGAGAGATGGGCCGTAGAGCCACAGGAAGGGAGGAATACGAGCGACGTGGCCTGGGGAAACAAGGGGGGGGAACTAACAAACACTAATCTAACAGCNGATGGGCAACGTGGCCTCAGGAAGAGAGGAGAGATGGGCCGTAGAGCCACAGGAAGGGAGGAATACGAGCGACGTGGCCTGGGGAAACAAGGGGGGGGAACTAACAAACACTAATCTAACAGCTGTTTATGTTGTAGCTATAATTTAATTTTATTCCTAATTTTTTTTCTATCATTCTATTTATTTATCCAAACAATTAAAGAAAAGGCTAGCTTTGGGGGCCCCCTGGGGACGCACCGCTCACATAGGGCAAGAACCAGCCCTGACCTCGCTATGATATTCAAACTCTGACATCCCGGTCGCAGCCAAACAGACTTAATTATCTCGAACATGTGCTCAGTGTTACGGGCAATAAGAATGCTGCTAATATTGACAATATTATATAAGATTAGGTTTAAGTTAAAATATAACATTTTTATTATATAATATTGTTTATAAAACGCTATATTATTTTGACCATATCTATTTTTACTTTTTTGCTAAAAATATTCTACTAGAGCTTGTGATGAATATTTACATCATTAATGTGGCTCGAGCCCAAAAAAAGTTGATCTGGAAATTCTGTGTGTCCTTAGGTTTGTTTGTTTGTACCTGGTTCCACAACCGGAATGGTTTGATGGATTTGGTTCAAACTTGATATTTAGGCATTTTATGGTATTACCTTCAGCCATATTTAAAGTTTATTTTTAGCTTTTTGAAAAACATTTGAATTGCTTAGTAAGGAACGTTTAAGAATATTTAGAAAAACAAAATTCAATTTTAAGTGAATTTAAGTTAGTAAGTAAATTTGAGTTTAGGTTGTACTAGATTGACGTGAAAGAAACATAAATATGCAATATAAATATAATATATATGCACAATATTTAAATCATATTTGTAAAAGATTGGTAATATTAATTACAAGTTAAGATAATCATAATTATTAATATGTTGAAATTGTAACAAATATCTAAAAATTAGGTACATTTTAAGATATACTTTTAGTCATAATTACACTTTAAAATAAGTTGATAAAGTCAAAGGATGATGTGGCCATGCATATATTGAATATTACTGTATTACTCTTGAGAATTGACAGAAAAAAGTTATTAAATTTGAAAAGTAAAAATTGAATTTATTTCTTAGCTGTAGTTAGTTCCCTGTTCCTTGATTTCTGGCTACAGGAGCTGCACAGATATTTTGACGGCAAATTTCAATGCATCAGCCGCATTAACCTCAGGTCTGTTGAGAAAGAAAGAACACACCGAATAAAATGTACGGCTAAGACACAATGCGCCAGCCAATTTTGTATAACATAAAATTAATGAAGGTTAATAAATTATATTGTTGAAAAAATAAATAATTATGAAACATCATAGGTACCAGAAATTAAAACTATGTGCTTGAGTATCCCATGTCGTGTTATTAAGGAAACTAATAGGAAAATTACAATTAACGTATATATATGAAGTGAAATAAGAACATTCTGTAAAATTTAATATGAAGACCAAGATAATATAAAAAGGTATTTTGTTTTGTGAAATTGTGGAAATGAGATATTAGATAGATATGTTTTGAATTTATTTATTCATGATAATTTAATTTAAATAAAATAAATTATATGGGATTGAAGATATAATGACAAGAAAGAAAATGAGAAAAAGGTTCAAGTCTTCTCGTTGTATTGTTTATATATTTTGATAGTTCATGCTCGAAACAAAACGTATAAAATATTTTTATGTAACTGTCAGACCTAACTATTAATTTGTGAATTATGATCGACATTATTGATTAAAGTGCGAATTAAAGATAGCAATATTCCGATAGTAGATAAATGCTTCCCCGGTCCAGGCAATCTCAATCTAGATGTGTTTTGATCAATATCTAAGGGAAATCAGCATACAAAGAGAAATATTTTATCTTCAGATTGAAAGATGTGATGAGTGTGTTCGGACCAACAATAAATATTCAATTATTATTTTTTAGCCAAAGATATATTTTTTATTTAGAGATTTACAGCCATGCAGCCAATAACGCAAATAACGGTTTCCATGGTAAAAACTATCTGTGAAAATTGGGTTTTTGTGGAAAAATACTATTTTTCCCGACATCCTGGACTCCTAACCATTAAAATGAGTGCTCGTTTGTCCAAATTTGTTCAGCCATTTCCTCGTAATTTCTATAACCGGAAACGGGTATTTCAAATTATATACAAGATAAGTATGTTTCTGAGCCTACGGATTTCCAGAGATTTTCGTTTCAATAGTTTGAATTTCAATATTTTGTTTTCCTTTTGTAATTATTCAAGATATGTTTTAATTGTTTCAGTTTTATTCACAATTGGCTGAGTTGCTCGTGTTTTGAGAGACACAATGAAAAACAGCTACACCTTCTTTGGTTTCCTTTCTCTGCATATTTATAGAATATAGTATATCACCCATGGACGTGCCTGACCTTGCAATTTTGGAGGACGACTTTATTTACAACTTGGGGGTTGTTTGGAGGATGGTAGGGGGAGGTCACACATATTATTACCAACTTTGAGGGGACACATATTGGGGGTATTATTATTGTTATACTCTATAATCACTACTTAAATAACATAAATGTAGCCAAATATAATATTACCCTTTAATTATTTAGTTTGACACTCAGATCAACATTAATATAAATTCAATATTTTCACCACACTCCAAATTAGTTTTTAAATAAGCCTACATACAAGAAGGTTATTCATTTTATATTGATTAGTTAACACTTATTTTAAGTAAATATTGATGTCACCAAACACGTTACTTCTTTCATTAACTACCGTACTATGTATATTTGTTTATGTAATACAATAAATAATGATCTTTTACAAAACATATTTATGTTATACAGCCACGTGATTTATCACCTTTAAGAAATAATTGTTCGCAAGTATGTTTTAAGGTGAGATGGATAACTTGATGGATGGATAGAGTTTCCCTTAAAGTAAAAATATTGGAGGTCCTCCAAATATTTTTACCCGCCATGATGTCACTTACTATTTGTTTCATCAATCTACTATAATGCCTAGATTCACGGGGAATATTTTTCCCTTGGATAACATTTTCGGAGGCACCACAAATAAGGGAGGGTATTGCAGGCCGTTTTAATTTGTTTTTCTTAGGCTAGTTTAGCAGTTAGGCCTAAAGGTCTTTTTCATAATCATCATGAAAAAATGTTCTGAGCAAATAAAATACGAAACAGGATTCCATTTTCCATCCCGTTCAGTAGTGAATATATCTTCGTCTGACATCAGAATCTTTATGAAAGTATTGTGTATAACATCATATCCCTTAGTTAGATTATTTTTATAGCACACGGCAGCGGCAGTATTGTTACGATACTTTTCGTAATACTTCACGCATCAATAATAGGAAAATTTACAAAAATCACACAAGCATTTACTATTCACAGTGACTTTGGTAACATACTTGATATAAATAAGAAGCTAATAACGAGCGCGACACCGCACAGTCACAAGTACTGAACAGAAGCAAGCTCGGCTAGGCCACGAGCCGACGTCACACCAGCGCTGCGCTAGGGTAAAGCTGAATGAAGGCCTTTATAGGAAACGAGCCTACCTTGTACTCTAGTAACCTTAGTGATCTCTATACTATACTGGATGGACATACACACATCCTTGCAAAGAACCAAATCATGATGCTTAAGTTTGTCGTCTGCTTGGTTGCGATGGGAAATATTTAACTTTAACTTTCAACGTTCTAATGCAAAAACGTGTTTCTGGTGAGTAAAAGTATTATTGTTTGAAATTAAGTGAACTATTATAACCAATTTGGTGAAGACACATTTACGTTAAAGGATATACAATTAAGTTTTAAAGTTAATATCGTACACATACGAATAAAATCTTTGATATATTAAGATATGTAGCCATCACTCATTTGTTTACATTCTGCTAAGACTATGATACATATTAAGTTGAATATTAGCTTATATAATGGTTTCAGAAACAATATTATAATATTGAAAGTTCGATAGCTATAATGAAAAAAGGTAGCTTGAAACTTAATTACATTTGTTTGAATGACAAACTTTGTGTAGTAGTTTTACATTCAAACTATCATTAAGGGTATAGGCTTGTATGAAGTATTACTATATTGCCCTACATCGACCTATTTAAAGAAACAAGTGACGAGTGTTGTACTAATTATCCTCTTAAAACCTAATATTAACGCATTTATTTCATTGAACTAATCATACACTGACATATCTCATATTCATACAAATTAGCGAATTGGGTGGGCACCATTATATCGCATGTCCATTACATCGCATGAGCATTACATCGCATTTCGGTACAAATACATTGCAGGTCCATCACGTCGCATTTCTCCCACCTCTCTACACACAGCTAACCCTACTCTGACGTACAACCAATAGGATTGAAGGGGCATATAAATACAATTACATCGCATGTTCATTACATCGCACTTCGGTACAAATACATTGCAGGTCCATCACGTCGCATTTCCCCCACCTTCTCTACACACAGCTAACCCTACTCTGACGTACAACTAGAGATGACTTGTTGCAAGGATAGTGTGCCTGACTCTCAACTCTCTCAATTTGTAGATAAGGTTAGTTACAAGGATAGTGTGCCTGACTTTCCCCTCTAAAGCCTAGTTTATATTGTAACACAACATGTTGGCCAACACGATCCCAACAAGTTGTGTTACAATCATTTCCTTCGATTTTTTAAATTCTGATTGACTGTAAAAAAATTAATATTCTGTTTGACTCATAAAGCAATAGAATTAATGTTGATCTTTGCATCTACATACATTTGTATGAAAATAGCTTATCAACAAGTATGATAATTTGAATTACAGAAATCTACTGGCAGTTTATAAAGACCTTCTTTTGTGTGTTATAAAAATAAAAGTTGACATGAACCATCTCTGTGATAGGAAAAAAACTCATTCTTCCAAATGTGAAGTACATATTTTTCATGAATAATATTTCCGTCATAAAATGTTAAAACAAACGTAATATTTTATTAATATTTCACAAAACTTTACTATTCTTAATAAACTTATACAAAGTTTCTATCAGAAAATAATAAAATCAATGAAATAATAAATGCCTTATTTTTGTATTTTAACGTAAAAAAGTTATTTTTATTCTAAGAAAGTGAGGCTTAACAATTACTTTTAATGTTAAAGTTCATAGAGTTTGAGAAAACCTGGTTTAGATGATTCACTAGAAATGAGTTAATTTACCCATCTTAAATGTGAGTGAAACCATGGGCAAACTCGAGTAAGTTAATATAATTATAAAAAAAATGAATGGTTGATTAATTCATCTAACAAAATCAATAAGCAGATATAAGCAGAAAGACAAATAAAATATATTTTGGCACTGAAAAAAGTTAAAATTCAAAATAATACAAAACTATTAACATTGAGTGGCCACATTTATATGTTAATTACTCAAAACGGGTTCGGGTACAAAACTTTTTATTTGTGGCACAAAATGGTACAAGACTAATTCAAAGATTTGTTATTGAAAAAAGTTCAACATTCAAAATAAAACAAAATTATTAAAATGGAGTGGCCACATGTATATGCTAATTAATCAAAAAGGGTACGGGTACAAAACTTTTTATATGTGGTACAATAAGGTGTAAAAACTTATACAAAACTTTGGTAATGCAAAAAGTTAAACATACAAAAGTGTTAATACAGGTTAATGAACGTGCTGAAGAGAGAAGACAAATGCATTTTGAAACAATAGTATACTATACTATTTAACTAAACATTACACACCTCGCCATCTAGTAAAATCACTACAAATCATGATGAAAGTTTCCGGGGACAACATAAACACATTTTAAATGAATGATCTAAAAATTTATTTTACAAAAACTCATTTGGCCTAAAGTCATTGACCTAAAGTCTTTTGGCCTAAAGTCATTTGGCCTAAAAATTAAATTCACTAAAGTCGTTTGGCCTAATGTCGTTTGACCTAAAAGTCATTTGACCTAAAGGGATTTGGCCTACACTTTTTTAAGCCAAATGACGGGTACCCGTAATAATGGGTATATTGTGTGTTCCAGTTTGCAGCACGTGTTGGTTCTGTTGGCTGTAGACTCGATGCGCTGTCTAGTAATAAATATTAAGTATATTGTGTGTTTCAGGTTGAAGCACGTATTGGTTCTGTTGGCTGTAGACTCAATGCGCTGTCTAGTAATAAATATTAAGTATATTGTGTGTTTCAGGTTGAAGCACGTATTGGTTCTGTTGGCTGTAGACTCAATGCGCTGTCTAGTAATAAATATTAAGTATATTGTGTGTTTCAGGTTGAAGCACGTATTGGTTCTGTTGGCTGTAGACTCAATGCGCTGTCTAGTAATAAATATTAAGTATATTGTGTGTTTCAGGTTGAAGCACGTATTGGTTCTGTTGGCTGTAGACTCAATGCGCTGTCTAGTAATAAATATTAAGTATATTGTGTGTTTCAGGTTGAAGCACGTATTGGTTCTGTTGGCTGTAGACTCAATGCGCTGTCTAGTAATAAATATTAAGTATATTGTGTGTTTCAGGTTGAAGCACGTATTGGTTCTGTTGGCTGTAGACTCGATGCGCTGTCTAGTAATAAATATTAAGTATATTGTGTGTTTCAGGTTGAAGCACGTGTTGGTCCTGTTGGCTGTAGACTCGATGCGCTGTCTAGTAATAAATATTAAGTATATTGTGTGTTTCAGGTTGAAGCACGTGTTGGTCCTGTTGGCTGTAGACTCGATGCGCTGTCTAGTAATAAATATTAAGTATATTGTGTGTTTCAGGTTGAAGCACGTGTTGGTCCTGTTGGCTGTAGACTCGATGCGCTGTCTAGTAATAAATATTAAGTATATTGTGTGTTTCAGGTTGAAGCACGTGTTGGTCCTGTTGGCTGTAGACTCGATGCGCTGTCTAGTAATAAATATTAAGTATATTGTGTGTTTCAGGTTGAAGCACGTGTTGGTCCTGTTGGCTGTAGACTCGATGCGCTGTCTAGTAATAAATATTAAGTATATTGTGTGTTTCAGGTTGAAGCACGTGTTGGTCCTGTTGGCTGTAGACTCGATGCGTTGTCTAGTAATGAGTAGGCCTCTATTGTGTAGTTTCATCTCTAAGTTTGATCACCTAGGGTCAAGTTTCTACTTAATATGTATGAGCCATTGACTAGTACAAATAACACCTGCATAATACCTGCTTCCATGCATGTCTTGCACAAATTAATATATAATGCACAACGTAAATCACAGCGGGTTTTGTGGATATAGCGTGGTCCGGCCTCTACTCCTTAAGAGGGCGTTGGAATGTAAATTCTTAACACCTACAAATGTCAATTCAAGTCAAAGTATAACCAATAAAATATATGTAATAGTTTTAATTTCACTTGTTGCCCGCATTGATACTCTTGATATAACGTGACACACTCGCATTAGAGTCAGAACTGCCTCTGATGGGGAGGTCAGATTTCGAATCCTTTTCGGGTGTATTGAGGGTGTTTATATCCTAAATAGTTTCCTACCCACCCTCTACGTAAACATCAACACCTATTCTTTAAATCTTGCTTCACTCTTCTCCATCCATTAGTGTAAATATGCTGTTAGCTCGAACAGGTAGACGTGGGGCACAAAATAAACTACACTTTTTAAAGGTGAATGCCAATTTGATATTTGAAATCTGCATGTACATATGTATATGTATATATAATATATAATATATATATATATATATATAATCAAATTAAAGAAAGCATTTTATTTTCAATCAATTATTTATACTTTAAATTATTTATAAGTATTAAAATTGATGTTTTTTTTTTAACTTATGATTTTAATTTTGTGTGTGTGTGTGTGTTTGTGTGTGTGAAAGTTTGTGTAACATAAGTACAAAAAATGAATATTTGATGAACATAAAAAAATATTGTAATATTTTTTAAAAATCTTGTCTCTAATTAAATGTTCTTCAATGACATTTTAAATTATTTTTTTCTAAGCTAAGATACTCTAGTGCGTAAAAGATCACAGTAATTATTTTTTGTTAAAAATGTTGTTTCAGTAATAAAAAAAATATCGTCAAATCATCTCAAACTCTTTGAATAGATAAAATGGAAAATGAAAAGACTTTGAGCGCAAATGGCGAAGGTTTGCTGCAACTTTTAAATAAAGATAAGAAACAAAACGTTGTCTCTGTTTGTAATTGAAGTGAGAGGTTATCTCTTCTCAAGACTCATGATAGGCCCCATCACCCTTTTGTCCTTTATAGCGTTTCTTATTTTTTTATCTTCACTTGTATCGTTCTGATGACGTAGGAGTAGAAACTGCCTTTATATTGTCACGTTTAGTAGCGTCTGCAAGATCCATTATTCTCAACCCAGCCTCCTCCAACCTTCCTTTCCTCCCTCCTCAAACCCGTCCCCTCCCCTCCTCCACACACCGAGCCTTGTGTACTATTATTTTAGAAATAATTATATATTAAGGGGCTGGTCAACACTCGTTCACCCATAAAAACATGGTATTACAAAATCAAAGATTGTGACACAACTGTTCTATGGATTTGAAATCTGTTTTCACCAATGAAAAGGGATTTATATTATCTAGAACGAAGACTTTTACTAATCATACTAACTAAACTATACATTGAAAACCATCACATTTTCAGCCTCGCACTATTTTGCTTATAATGACTTCATTAAGTTAAATATTCAAAATTGAATTTTACAATATAGAGCAGAACTATTTTTACTTTAATTTTCTTGGTTTAGAGTTTTTGTTTTTGTATCATTTTAAAATGAATAACTACTTTAACAAGATTAATATGGATGTAATTATAAATATTGGGAAAAAAAGAAATCACAAGGCTAGATAATATTTTTCTCTTCGTTTTAGCTATTTATTTATTTATAGTTCATTAGTTTAATACTAAGATTTTAAAGCTTATTTATAAAATTAAAATTTGAAATAGTTTGATAACCATAGTGTAATGCTGCTTGTAGAAATATCAGGAACTACTTGTATCGTTTAGCAATTTACAGCATTGCCACGATCGTTTTAGAATTGAAGCTTTAAGATTATGTTCCCACTATTTTAAATCATAAATACGAATCAATGTATTCCCTTGAGAGTGGTAGGCGTACAATTTAAACATTGATATTCAAGACGCTAGACTAGCCAAACAGAAATCCACATACATCTTGTAATTTTTATGTAATGAGATGTGTGTGTGTGTGTGTGTGTGTGTACGCACGCGCACGCATGAGAGCTGGGTGTGAGACCAGTGCACTTATTGTTCCTTTCCTCTCTCTTTGCTTAGTTCAACCCCCACCCCTTTTGAAAGGTAGTAGGTATTATAGTTTAGGCTGAGACCTAAAGCTGACAGTAAGAGCAGGAAAATACTTATTGATTCAAACCAATTTTTAAAATGTATTTGTTGCGCGTGGCACATAATTGAATATTAATTTTTTAACTCACTTATTGATTTTTTTTTCTAAACACCTCATCTTACCAACTGTTCACATTGAATAAATAGATCATATTATTGTATTCGAAAACAAATTAGCGTACAATCCGAACCCGAAAATATGGATGAACATTAGTTGGTAATAGTAGATCTATATATTTGATTACAGACCTATTTTCATTTCTAAACTATTTAATTTTACTGTACTTAACATTATTTAGAATAATGTTGATTAAAAATATTAGCCTTTTTACTTTCTCATAGGCTAAAGAAATTATGATAATCATGGACATTTTCGGCCTCAAGATTATGATGGCTCTAGCGTTCTATGTGGTCCCAAAAAAAAAAAAAGTGGATCTTGCATATATATATATTTCCATTTGACATGTAAAACTTTTGAGGCACAATAATAGGAAAATATACAAATAGTTTTACAAAATAAAACTAATGAAACTTAATCAATTTACATGTGTGAAATTTAGATTAGCTAAACAAATACAAGCTTGAATTGTGAAGACGGTTTTAGAGATGACCATAAAGTATACATAGACCCCCAATCTTGAATAAAAATATTGTACATTATATAATGTTATGAGCAGCACTCAGAAATTTTTAAAAAAAATGTATACATTATACAATCAGCCCTAAGAAAATTTACTTACTAATATGAAAAGCTATTTGTAATACACATTACATGGACAGAAATATAATTTTAAAGAAACAAAAAATTTTTTTTTGTGAAATAGTGTACTACATACACACATACAACATATAGACTATATATTGTGTAAAAAACCATGAATGGCCAACATAAATAATTCGATATGAAATTATTTCTTTTAGCACTGTGTCTTACTACCCATCCAGGTTATACGCTTATATACTAAATATGCTCATGGTTTTAAGATTTAGGAATGTTATATTTATAGGAAGTGTACCCGCATTTGTGAGGAGGGAGTGTGGGGAACCGTTTTGGAAAAACCCTTTAGTACATTCGACCGGGATACTAACCTCAATCTCCCCGTTATTGTCAGTCTAGTCTACTGCGAGAGTCGCGTGTTAGACCATGCAGCCATCGAAATGGGTGAAATGAAATTAAATGTGTCACTCGAACATTTCACCTATAGTATCTTCCATTACATTTTTTAGCTACAGGTAAGCAATTAAAATAAAATAAACATAGCAATGAAATTAAAATAAATACATGAGATAGTATAGTAAATAAATGGTACGACACAATCGCACAAACCTTATCATATTGTGTAATTATTATAGCTTCAAAATTAATTTTCAAAATTTTCAAAAAAACAAACAAATCATCTTGTTACTCACAATAAACCCTCTTTATTAAAAAATTTTAAACCAAAATGTTCAAATATGGCTATTTAACAAAATTTAAACTCTCAAAAATAAATGATTTGTTAACTACCCTAAAATTATTTTTATCATGTTATCATTAAAAACTAATAATTTGAATTCAATCTTCAAGTTCAATTTCAAAAAAATTAAAATTTTATATCATTCATTGTAGCTAAATAACCCTTAAATTAATTTATTTTAGATAAATTAAGATACATTAATAATGATAATGGAAAATATTCCCCAGTTTTCAGTTTTTAACTTAAACATAAGAGCCATTTTCAAAAAAATCTAACGTTAAAAAACTAAGTAATTAGTTAACTACTATTACTAAATGATTTTTTAAGAAACACAAATATATATATACTATTTATCATGAAAAAAACTTAACAATTAACCAATTTGAACCAAATCACTAAAGCTATCTTTTAAAATATAAGTATTTCGAGAAAAAAAAGTCATCAGTAAACTATTAGCGGAACTTCTCCCCCAAAACAAGTATACATCTTTTATGTCGTCCTCATGAGTAATGCGGTAGACCGGATAGCACTAGCTCAAGATAAGAATAGGTGGCTTACTTTAGTAAGTGCGGCAATGAACTCTCGAGTTCCTAATACCTTAGACTAAGTAAGTATTAGAAAGTAATAAACATTACTTAGTCATATTTAAAAATTAATTATATTATCAGGATTAAAATAGTTTTGTTTATTTTGCTATTCAATAGCAAAAAGGTTGGTAACCCGAACGGATAGTAAGACTCGGTAATAAAAATAATACCAAAATGAAAAGTTTATTGATAAAGTATTTTGTATAAAATATGAGTAATATTTTTTCCTCATTAACAGATAACACTGCTTTAAAAAATGATTGTGAAGTATTTTTAATTTTTTAACATTCTTTTGCGCTTTTAGTCTTTAATCCTGTCTATGACAAACCTATGTCAATATTACCCAACCTAACAAAACAGAACCTTCAATTTGTAGATGCATGAAAGGTTAGGCGTCACTCACTTCCGATGACAGGACGATTGGGGTTTAAATTCCAGTCATAACTTCTTTCGTATTTTTATAAATGCCTTGTGTACTTTAATTTATTCATTACTATACTATTTATAATGCAAAAAGCTTAACAATTACCCAAATTGATAGTTTATATATTCGAGTGACCCAAGATGTTACAAAGATATATTTCCTGGCCTAAGCTCCAATTTTGGAATCTATGTGTAGATCTATATCTCCACCCTTCCCCCTACCCCCATATCTTAAGACCTGTCCAGGCTATACACACTTGTAATTATTATTAATATTCAAGGGTGTGTAAAGATGGTGAAGGTAGAGTTTAGAGAAAGTGTACTTATATTTGTGTGGAGGAAGAGTGATAATTCGTTTAGGAAAAGACACTCATTAAATCCTCCCGGGATTCGAATGTGGACCTTGCTGTAAAAAAAAATCAGACTAGAGGAACTTGACGTTCAGTCTGCGTACCCAATGATGCGTATGATGAGTCCCAGTGTAGCATTTTTAAAACTATTTTAATTTAAACCAATATGTATTTTCAGATGACATTCTGACGGAGCGATTGTGTAAGGATAGAAAAATTATGAGAGAACAGGGATTTGAACCTGGTCATTCAGTGGTTAGATTAGGTTAGGTTAGGTTTTCTACTCGCTAACTTCTGTACCTATTGAACTATCCGGGATCTCCTTGTCAGTTCCATAACCCAAATAAACCTCTAAGCGTACTGGTGTAGATAAATACATTAAATACCAACACTTGTTACAAGTAGACCCTAATTATTCAGTAAATAATAATATATTTATCTGATGATATGGGGGTTTAGGGGTAAGGTGTCAGACTTCTGTATTGAGTTCCGGGGTTCAATCCCTGGTCCCAGTACAGATTTATCAAATTGCTAAACCCTTCCTTCACTTCTGACAAGACGTGTAATAATCACAGTTTGTGAATGTGTGGAGTGCCAGGCCTCCACCGTGGTTCGGATCCCACGTTAAACTGTAGGTCCTCCATTTCATCTCACAGTCACTCTACCATCACACATTAGCTTAAGTACGTACAACCTGAATGGTTAGGGAGACGTGGTGCTAATAGTAATAATAATATAGGTATTTTATTAGTGTGATTTGCGATTTTGATTGTATTTTCATTATACTAATATTACCAATGTATAATTGTTATTTTTCATTATGTGTCGTAAGTAATATTTAAATAATGAAAAAATTAAACTATTTGTATAGTTATTGATCCAAAAAAATGTTGTTCTAGAATAAATCAACATTATTCTACTATATCATGTTTTAATGTAAAAATGTATGCATACTAATAGAATTGTGTTTACTATTAAATAGTAAATACAATTTTATTAATTAGTATCTATGATTGATTTAATTATTAATTTTGTAATTGAATGCATATTCACAGTTCTGGCATGGTCTAGTTTTGAGGAGACTTTAGTCTATCACTTCATTATATATTTATTCTTAGCACCGCGTTTTAATATTGTCTTTTTTGTGTGTGTGTGTGGGTGTGTGTGTACTTGTTTGATCTATACCCATTTAAATGCACTATAGGGTATAGAAAATATTAAGGTAACATTTAGATACATTGTAACCACATTTGCATGGAGATAGAATGGGAAACATTTAAAAAAAACTCTTTGTAAACACACCCAGGTAAGATTTGATGCCTGACCTCCCCATCACTGGTAAACCAGACCATACCCCAATTTGAATACGAATGAACATACCTGAAAGCTAGAAAACTTCCAATTCGTGTATGCTTTGGCCAGGATGAATTCCAATGAAAGACAAAACCAGTGACAAACACAGTGCCTTCTATTTGTGACATTCTTAGGAACGATCCTCTAATAGCCCTCGGCAAGCCTATATATAAGTTTGGACTCTACCCCCCTTCAATACAGAGGTAATGGCTACCTGTGATAAAGGTCTCAGAGGATTATAGCTTTGTTTGTTTTGCTTGCTAGCTCAGTCTTACTCTTTGGATCTGTGAAGGGAACGGGGGTGGGCTCTAAAGTGCTGATAGTTCTGGCAACACTATGGACTTACTGAGCCGCCGAAGACAAAATATAACTCAATTAGTTTCTTCTGATACCGTAAATTAGGGGCTGGCGCTGATGCAACCCTTCACTTTCAACGACCATTGACCAGGCCCTTAAGAACCCGTCCACCCTATAGTTACCTCAAGTAAGTAATATTTAAATACACATTTTGGTGGCTGCGTGGTCTAACACGCTACTTTCGTGTTGGACTAAACTGCCGAAAACTGGAAGTTGGAGTGCGCTGGGGGTGGTTTTCCACTGTCCCTTCATGTAAACGCTGGCGCATTTCCTCTAAATCAAATATCCCCATTCTTAACCTATTAGTGTAATTAGTACTTAGACTTATAACCCTAGAGGGTGGTAAGAAGACGCGGTGCTAATAAATATATATATATATTGAAAGCAGTTGAAAACAAGACGGTATGTACAGGAATAGAACCAGGGATGTTTGACTTATCGTTCCAATGCTCTACCACTGAGTTATCCAGGTTCATCTCGTATCCAGGGTCATTTTCCCCCTCATAGCTTAAGGCAGTCTTTGTGATGGGCGTCTGTCAATCAGCTACTTGGAGACGTCATTGTTTGAAACCACAGTTACCTTGAACTCTGGGTAGGCTTTATTGCTGAAGCTGGGGCAATATTAACTATAGTAGGCTATAGTAAAACAAATAAACCCTGATTCCCTTACTCAGAGCGTTATCTGACAGCTAGGAAAAGCTACCAGATCTACTTCTATGAATTCATATAGAAAATCAGATGATCTTCAATCCCACATGTTGATCAGCTATCACTTTCAGCAGTCAGAACTTTCTTCCCCAACAAAAAAATGTTTATAGTTATTCTTTTCTTGTGTTTTTACATATGTAAGGATTTTAAATCATGAAATTAGCTGTTGAGATGAGTTTTTATGGGGATGGTAGCAGCTTCTGTAATTCACTTAAAAATGTTTTACCAACGAGAGCTTCTAAGAAGTTGTCCACACTTCTTTAACAAATATGGTGAATCGTACGAGATGAAGAAGGTTGATGACCTCAATAAAATTAACTTTGTTTTACACAATAAAGAATTTTTATTTTGAAAATAATATTTTGTATGGATCTTTATATGTTTCTATTTATGTTCTAATTTATTATTGACGTTTATAATAAGACTAGCTGTTACCCGTCGTGGCTTCACCCGACGAAAAGTTTAAACATTAGTATTGTAAAAATAATGTAAAATTAAAGGTGGGAATAGTCCTATATGCTATTCCAGGACATATTCTATCTACGTACCAAGTTTCATTCGAATTCGTTCAGCAGTTTTGGCGTGATTGAGTAACAAACATACAAACACACAAACTTTCGGATATATAATATAACCTGAACGGGTAGTAGACGCGGTTCTAATAATAATAATAATATAATCACATTCATATTTACTCGTAAAATTAAAATCACAATATATCTCTTATATACGAAAAGTTTAAACATTAATATTGTAAAATTAATGTAAAATCAAAGGTTGGGAATAGTCCTATATGTTATTCCAGGACATACTCTACCTACCTACCTACCTACAAAGTTTCATTCGAATCTGTTCAGTAGTTTTGACGTGATTGAGCAACAAACATCCAAACACACAAACTTTCGCATTTTTAATATATCACTTACCTCTTATATACGAAAAGTTTAAACAATAGTATAACAATTAATATAATGTTGTTCCAAGGCATACTCTATCAAAAACTATTGAACTTTTATCATAAAAATATCAAATGACTGGCAGCACCATCTAACCTGCAAAATATTTAAACATTAATATTGTAAAATTAATGTAAAATCAAAGGTTGGGAATAGTCCTATGTGTTATTCCAGGACATACTCTACCTACTTACAAAGTTTCATTCGAATCTGTTCAGTAGTTTTGACGTGATTGAGCAACAAACATTCAAACACACAAACTTTCGCATTTATAATATTAGTAAGATAAAGGTGTGAATATGATAAATTTTAATGTATTATATAATGCACTATAATATACATTGTTGATAGAACCATGGGAAAAAAAACATGATTTTATTAATGTTTTTTGTTATTTAAATTAGTCATGGAAAAATTATAAAGTAATCCTAAAATAAGTATTTTTGATTATTTTGATTACTCCTTTGATTAACTAGATAGTTTTACAGAGCAAATACAGATTATTTCTACAAGGGTTGACATTAGTGACATTAAAATAATGTTTTCAACGAAAAACATTTATTAGCTGCTCCAAAAGGCTTCGAAAAGAGATGAGTGACATCATTTGGTCATATTTAAATTAAAAAGAAAAAGTAAATAAGTTCATGTGTAAACCCATTACCGATTTCATTATTATCAAGTAACGTATGCTAAAAATACACATTTTAATTCGATTTTAGGTTCGAGCGTAATGGCATCAAGAACTTGAAAGTGCATTATTTTGAGCTCGTTCAATCCAGTCCACCTTATTATATCCTATCTCTTTCAGTTCCATTCTAATGTAATCCTTCAATTTGCGTCTAGGTTTTTCCAATGGTCTCTTTCCATTGGGTTTGCCAGTCAGTACCCTGAACAAGGTTCTAGAACCTCCCATTCACGTTGCATGTCCTGCCCACCGTAATCTACGAAACTTAAATATCCTAACAATGTCTTGTGATGAGTACAGGCTATGTGACTAATCTTTATGTTACATCCTACACTCTCCAATAGCCTCATCCCCTTTTGGACCAAATATCTTCCTAAACACCTTGTATTCGAACACCCTATTTCTTTTTTCCTGGCTGTAAGGTAAGATACCATGTTTCACACCCATAGAAAACAGCCAATAAAACTGTTTTTTTGTGTATTCTGAATTTTACATTCTTTTGCAGCAGGCGAGATGTCAACAACTTATTGACCGAGTAATAGCATGTATGTATTATTTTCCTAACTTTCAATCTACTATCGTTATTGCTGGTTAAAATTGTTGCAAGACCACTTTTTTCTAATATTTGCCAAGTAGTAGGCCTATTGTATATAATTTCCCAGTTTATAGTTTGTTTGCCTAGCTTAACTTCCCACTAACCAAGAAATTTATTAAGACATTAATATCGAACCAAATGTATCAAAGTACGTTTTTTATCATTCTTCACTTGAAAATAGGGAGTTGGGTTTATTTAATCAGTACTATCCTTTTACACCTTTATTTTATTCCTCAAACCAATCTCAAAGAGTCCAGACTAGGAGCCGTCCTTAAATTACGTAATTAAGGGTTTGGGGAAGAGGGAGGTAGGGGAGTGGTTCAGTATTTTCTTATATTTTATCTTTAGATGGGGGAGTGTGGTGGATGTCAGAATCCAACTTACGTAAGGTTTTTTATAATTTTTTATGAAAGAAAAAAGTTAGTAAATAAATACATTAATTATAATAAGACCTATATTTAACTTACTAATACAGATGTCTAAAAATAAGCAAAAGATTTAAATAATATAATTTATCAAATTATAAAAAAAAAATGTAAATGGAAAGGGAGGGGGGAGCGGGGACACAGCTGTATTACCCACCTAAGCTACACTTTAGCTGAACTGTGGATGAGACGGGCTCTTAATTTTTGTTTCTATATTACATTCGTACTCTTAAATAAAACCAGTGGAGTGGTTTTGTTTTATCAATATTATTATTATTGTTATGTTTAGTTAACTTGTACGTGTTTTAGAAAAAACACAATATCAAAAGAGAATAGAAGACTCCATTTTAACTTTTTTTTACCATGTAGGGAATTGAACCCGGGACTCTTAACTCATTATATGGCAACTTAAAGGCGTCAGTCACGTATCACCTGGTTTGTCGGTGACGTAGATGTCGAGGTTCTGATTCCAGTCAAAGGTTTAACGAATTAACTAAAAAAAAAATGTTTTTGAGGACCTTATATTCAAACGCCTGGAGTCCCATATTGAATGTAGAATTCATAATTTATCTGTATAGCTTGATCGTCAAATACAAAGAGTAATTACAAAATATAATGCAATAGTACATCCAAAGAGAAATCATAATATTTTAATCTAGTTGGTTGTTTTGAATTCACAGATCCTAATAAAGTACTTATATGTTCGATTATAACTAAAGAACTTCTAAATAGATTTGACTGCAGCATTGAGACCCTTGGCCCTGTTGAGTGCATGTCTAAAACCTATTTTGTGGGATGGTGGGTGGGAGGTTGAAAGGCATGGCGGGACTTCACAACCAACCAAAGTATCCTTCCACGCCAACAATAACAGATGGATCACGGAAAACGTAGATGACACTAGCTACCGGACAAGTCTTGAGGAAAAATCATACGTTTAGAAATATCAGTTTTCTCGAGAACGAGTGAAATGTTTATAGTGATATTTTCAACGAACCTTCTAAGATAATCTATCAATGTTCATTAGGTGTTAAATTTTCTTATTTTTTGTTATGCAGCCAGCAGTTTTCCCTGTGTCCCTGTGGCGCATGATGAAGAACTTGATTCGGGTCTGCACACCAAGACCACCTATTGTAGGTCGTAACGGGGTGGACAACTCCGACCAGGAGAAGGCCGATGCTCTCGCTGAGCACTTAGAGTCACAATTTGTACCGACTGACGACCCGTAAGACCCGGTGCACATTGCGCACGTGGCTCAGGTTAACGGTGCGGTCTCGTACAGACCCTTGGATGAACTTGAACCCATGGAGGCGTCAGAAATGTCGTGGGAGTTAGCCGTTCTAAGACTAAACAAGGCCCCCGGACGTGACGGTATCAATAACGTGGTCCTCAGAAAGCTGCCCTTGGAGACGATTAACTTTCCTCGTGGAGTTATTCAACGCCATCCTGCTCCTGAGTCACTTCCCTGAGCTCTGGAAGCACGCCAACGTCCTCTGCTTTCATAAATCGGGTAAGGACCCGGCCCTAGCTTTGGCTTACCGACCGATCAGCTTGCTCAACTGTTTGGGCAAACTGTTCAAGAGAATTCTACTGACGAGACTGACCCGACATGTTCGCGATGTGGGCATCTTTGTGGACGAGCAGTTCGGCTTTCGGGCGGGACACACTACGTCTCACCAACTCGTCCGGCTCGTGGAGCAGGTCACAAGGAACTTCAACATCAACAGACTGACTGATGCTGACTTTCTCGACGTGGCAAAGGCCTTCAACCGTGTTTGGCATGAAGGTCTCCTTTTAAAACTCCTCTCTCTAAACCGGCCCTTCTACCTTGTTAAGGTTGTACAATCTTATCCAACCCACCGCACCTTCTCCACTAACTTTGGAAACGCCACTTCCCAAGTCAGAAGCATCCGGGTTGGAGTGTCGCAGGGTTCCCTCGTGGGCCCAGTACTCTTCAGTCTGTATGTGTACGACATTCCTAAATCCCCAGACACCAAGTTGGCACTGTATGCGGACGACACAGGTCTAGTAGAGGAGTCATGGCGAGGGCAGCTGGTGGAGAAGTGACTCCAGACGCACCTGACACAGTTGGAGGGGGAGGAGTGGTTGGCCACCTGGAGGACAAGTACTAATGTGGAGAAGAGCACTGCTGGGCTCTTCACATGGAAAAGAAAGTTCTATATGCCGGCCCCACTCCGGCTGTTCGGAGAACAGATCAGATGGGCGAACAGTGTTAAGTACCTGGGACTTACGTTGGACAAACTGACCTGGTGACTACACTGCACTGAGAGATTCAACAAGGCGAGGCAAAGGCTGGGAATCCTAAGCCCACCGCTTAACAGGTGTAGTGCCCTGTCTATAAGGAACGGTCTGACACTGTACAAGCAGTTGCTCAGACCTATACTCGACTAGCGTGTCCCGCTTGGGGTCATCTGGTGGACACGTAGATTAGGAGGATGCAGGCGTTCCAGAGTGGGTGTCTGAGGGTCATTGTGGACGCACCTTGGTATTTTTGGAATGAGACTCGGCATCGCGAGCTGGATATGCCTACCATCAAGGACCACTTCCGGAAGCTGGCGCAATCCTTCTACGACAGACTTTCCGGTGCCACCAATCCTCTTATCCAGGGGTTTGGGAATTACGTCATCGACCATGGAGGGTGCCATTGACGTCCCAAAGCCCTACTCGTATAAGCGAGAAGTGTCAAACAGTGGTTTGGGAGGCTATCACCCAGCCCCCATAGAGTAGTGTATCCGCATGTAGCTCTAAAAACTCTTATTCGGTTTCCCAATATACCTCTGGTTTTCCCCAACCAATATTAATAATGTTTTTCTTTGTTTCAGAAACTTCGTGAAATACGAAAACCCGTCTGTTAGAATCCGAAGCCACATGGTGTGACCAATTGGTCGGTACGTGTTGGAACTTGCTCTCATGCTCCCCTTCAGGGTGCATCAGAGCATGCTAATGTGATGTGATGTGATGTGATTATAATTGTATTCATTTCCAACGACCCATTAAAGGACCACCCAAGGAAACTTCAAGAACTAGTTGGCGTACAAGTGGTGGCCACGATGTTTGACGCATTGGTCTCACCTCTTCACCGCAGATAATGTAATATCTAATATAATTTAATTTAATATTTAGTATTTTAGATAGGGTCTTTGTAAACTGTTTTACTATGTCCATATGATATGGTCTTAAATTTTAGGGATTGTAAACGGTTTTGCTATGTCCATATGATAAGGTCTTAAATTTTAGGGATTGTAAACGGTTTCGCTATATCCATATGACATAGTATTAAATGTTAGAGTTTCTAAACGGTTTTGCTATGTCCATATGACATAGTCTTCAATATTTGGACGATTACCTGACGCCCTGTACTGTGTGGCCATATTCCAGATGGTTTTGATCCTTTTAGATCGGGAAAAAGAGGAGCTCAGGTTATCTATAGCATTGTTGGGTCTTTGACTGATACCAGTTTTTGTAGTTTACCAATTGTTGTACCTTTGTACGGTGATCACCTCGTGGGTATGCTTCTAGTCCAGAGTAGTGGCCCGGGTGGTGTTGTTTATTTTGTCCAGCCACCCTCAGGCACCGCTTGGATCAGTTTGCTAGTGATATAGTTTGTCTCCAGACTGATATTGAAATTTAAATATACTATTGGATGACCTGTCAGTATTAATGAGGAATGGACCGGCCATAGTATCTCTACATCCTATATTCCTGGTAGTTCACCTTTAACTATTTGTAAACTTATAGGTCAAATTCTATGAACTTAACCTTTGTATCTTGTAATTCATTAGGGAGTTAAATAATGCTAGCTAGCCCGTTTAAATACCAAGGTTGTAATTCCTTAAGCTAGGACATTCTAGATTTAGGTATTGTTTAACTATTGTTCTAATCCATGCTTATTAAGTTAAAGTATTGTATCCGTAAGCCTCAAGTAGTGTTGTTTATGGTTGCATAGCCTCAACTTTATAGATCCATCCAACTTAAAATTATTGTGGCATTCAGGCAGATACACCTTCGTTCTGGAATGTTTGCTAGTTCTTATTTAACGAGTTACTCCTTTTTCTAACTAAGACCCACCCATAATTATTTTGGTTGCAAGTCAAGTTAAGGTGCTTCACACCTAACACTTCCGTATGGGACAACAAAGTCTCTGGTTACAACTTGTAGTATTTCCGTCTTGTTTTGACTATAATAAACTGATTTGTTAAACTTGTATATCTCTCTTATGTCTTGTCTATTGGGTATTATCATATTCACAATCTTAAAATTCACACTATACACTTCTTTGTATATCTTTGTTACTGTACTCGTCCCTTCTTCTATCTAATAGGCTCAAGTTATTCTATCTCAAAAAATTAATCAGCTTATAAAATTAACGACTGCATTTTATACCAGTTTGAAGCACTATATACCGCACTTACATGTCCATAGGCACGACCCTTTTTTTCCCCCTTAATCCTCTCGGTTTAGCCATTCATGCTCCGCAATAAAAATTAGAGCATCCACCATTTTGATGCGTGATTTGAAGCCACTTAGACTGTGTAACAAGACCCACTTCCAGGTAAACAATCTGCAAATTTTTATGATAAAGGCCACTATCATGACAGGTCGCACTACGGTAAGTGGGTCGTAATACCAAAAATACACATGGGCTGTATCCGAATAGTCTACTTCACGCGCCGTCGACCCTTGACGCTCACTCGATAATTGCGTTGGCAATCACGTGATCGAGTGAACAACCATTCGAATAGTCACAAAGTGAGCCGATGCACCCTGCACAAGCCCTTGAGACCAAGGGTGACGGCAAGTTAACCTTGACACGCCGTCGATGCGGAGTTTAATTTTTCGTCTGCTAGAGTAATGTAATCTGTGATGTGTGAGCTGTTATCTGTGATAAAGTATTTTAACTATACCGGTACTGCTTTGTTGTTGTGTTTTTGTGTTGGAAATGTCCAGTGAAAAGAAGCAGCCAAAAATCTGTAAGTAGCCTTTGCTAATAATTGCTAATAAGTGCATATTCTATTTTCAAATACTATAATGTGTTTACTAACTAAATTCAAAACAATATTGTGGCGGGAATGGATATTAAAACGTATTCTTTTTCATTCCCTGCTGATAGATGGCGTTTAAAATAGTTTCTAAGATCACGGGTAGGAAGCAGCACTGCGGACTCAAGGGCGTGTAAAGGGTAGTTACCCGTTCGAAAAGTCTGTTGCAGTTTTCGATCTCAAGTGCGTGTAAGTGTAAATTTATCGAGTCTGCATCAAGTCTGCGTCAAGTCAAGTGTACTTGACTATTCGGACACGGCCATGATTTCATCAGACCTGCTCTTACAATTTAAAAATATGCCCTTTTTTTTATCAAGGTTTATCATGCGATGACAATGAATACAGCACAAGGACAAACCCTTAAAGCTGGCAGGCGTTGATCTCCACGGCAAGTGTTTCTCGCACGGACTACTGGCTTCTGATGATAAAACTACACACGCTATTTCCATTGAGGTCTTGCCTTAAATTTTGTTACTTTATTTCTTTCAATTAATTCAAATATTCTGTTTGTCTTATCTTAAAACAGTGATAGTTAGAATACATCACATGTTTTTATTCCTAAGATAAATCTTTTATAAAATCCAAAGTTTTCATCTTGGTAGTCTCTATATGATAATTTGCCTGATTTCTTCTCTGTACGGGAAATTAAAAACTCTAAGATTATAAAAGATAATGTTTTAATGAACATATTTTTAAATCTTACATTAACGCAAGTGAAGCTGCGGGCAAAAGCTAGCAACAAAATATAATTAAAACATAGGTTTCTGAAAGATAATATAGGTTAAACAATATTTACAACAATGCTCACTGAACATTATTTAAAACTTCAGCTCGAAGGACAACACCTAAAACAAACAGTAAAAAGCAAATTAATTATATCTGTTTTAAGTTACATTTATAAGTTTGAACCCAGGCTCACCCTGATGTCTAGAAAAAAGTGTTTGCATCTTATTGTAATCGCTGAACTATAAGGATTTTTTTTAGTGCTTATTGAATTTTAGCTATGTGATGTATCAAATTTATTCATGGATGAAAAGGATCCCTATATTATTTCTAACTCTCTCTTTCCAGGAAAAAAAACAAAAAACTATGCTCACCCTCACCTATGCTCTAAACTTAGGAGTAGGTATTAACTACATATTATTATATATGGCAATAAGAGTGAACTAATTTTAGTGATCTCTTAAATATATATCAGCTACTTTTTTTTATCATAATTTTAAATGCAATTTTTTCACTGTGGTTTTTCTATCATATTTCCATCACGCTAATACCAGCACACTTTCTCATCTCTACTTCTTAGATTAAACTATTTATAGACATTATGGAGAAAATATTTCTTTTTTTTTAAACTGTGTTTGCACAAAATGAGAGAACGTGAAACATTCCTTGTGATAAACAGGGGTTGACTGTCAGGACATTGTAATATTAGGTAATGAGCATTACAATTCCAAAACAAGAGGAATTTGTTTAAGAAGTATGAACTTTAATTAAGATTCAATAAATAAAAGCTTTCGGGGTTGGTTAGATTAGCTAAAGGTTAATAACTACTATTAAGATGATCGGTAAAATGGCTGTGCATGCAACATGGAATCATGCAAAAATAGCTATAACTTAAAATATCACTGAATAAGCTCTGCAATGTTTTAGAATTAGAAGAATCTCAAATCAAGGCTTTGAGCCCACGTAACCCCATGAATTACACCTAGCTTAGGTACAAGACGTCACATCCTAGTGCAGTTTTATGTATTATTGGATATGTATAGCAGTTGAACTGAGACCAATGAAACTGTTTTATATATATATATATAAAAATATATAAAAATATATAAATATAAATGTAATTAATTTTAAAATAATACAAATTCTTAATTGGTTCCATTTTCTACATTTCCAAGCGGGAAATGCTGAAAACCACACTTCAATGCGATTTATGGTTCGAGCGTAATCTTGTACCTAATCTACCGATTAATTTAACATGAGATGGTATCTTAAGCGTATCTTACAGAAAATTCTGGAGTAGTATTTTATTAATTACTAGCATTGAAGCATCCGGCTTTGCCCAGGAGAAATATTTTTAAGACAAAAATGTTGAAAAGGTTAACAAGGTGTAAAGAGGGAAAAAAGGGTAAAATCAAAATCAAATTTAAAAAATGAGTTAAAAGGGTTAGTAGAATGATTAATTTTAAAATCCCAGCCTCCGGGTGCATATGTTCATTCACAGGGGCTACTAATTTTTATATTTAAGACCTCTGCATGCATCAGATATCGTGCAACGTTCATGAAAGACGGACAAAATCTTTTACTATCTTAAATAACTATAGATAAGAACGATACTCCTATGTATAACTTAGAATTTAAGAAGTATTTCAAATAAATACAAGATGGCGGACAATTTATCGTCAATGGATTTGAATTCCTCCTCTGAGGAAAGCAGGAATGAAAATGTCATTAGCATTAGATAGAAACATAATTAAGAATTGAAAAAAAAATTGTAATAAGCGGCTAAAATATAGTTTCAAAAATCTTAGATTAAAAATACGTTCATACAAGATACCTCTTGGGTTAATTTCCCCTGTGAAATTCTGCTGTGGTGTTAGTAAACTTATAATTTCTCCACTATATAGATTTTGAAATTAAAATAAATTTAATTTAAGGTAGTTAATTAAACTTTCCATAATATTCTAATAATAAAACGAAATAATATTATAAGTTTAAAGCTATGTTTTTATATAGTAATAAATTCATATTACTGGAAAGAGCCACTTCGGTGGGTGAATGGTCTAACGCACTACTCTCGCAATAGAAAAGTTTGCCGATGACGAGAAGATCGTGTCTCGATCTCGGTCGGGTGTACTGAGGGTGGTTTTTCTTAAATGGTTTTCCACTCTCTGTCTCTCCACGCAAATTTGGGTACACTTACTCTAAATTCAGCCTTCTTCATCTCTAACCCATTATTGTAATTAGTACATAAGCGTATAAAACCAAATGGGTTGTTGGACGTGATGCTAAAATATATATATATATTACTTGAATTAATTATTTTAAACGAAAGAAACTACCTTCAAAACAAGGTGAAGAATTGCTCATGTCTCCAAAAAGAAAATGAAAAAAAAACTATTATGAAATATTTGGAAATATGAACAGAGGTTTTGTAAAATCTGTAAAAGAATTGAATAATAATATATCAATGTCTTTAGTAACAATTTAATTTGCCTATAAGAAAGATTTCAATGTCACCATTGTTTGGGCGTGTTTATAAAGTGTAATTAGCTAATACAATATTAGCAATTTAATTAATTTCATCTCTAGAGAGTTAAAGTCCTATTTTCATGGGAAAGACACTATCTGTATGATATAAAAAATAATAGATTTTCTTTCACGGATTAATATGTCAGCTCATGATATATGCAGCTCACGCGTTTGATATATAATATTAATAATACCTACAAAAGAACACTCATAAAAAAGTAAAATGTTATCAATGTAGACAGCAAAAAATTTCTAATTTCTAAAATAACTTAACAATGAAAATATAGCTAGCTTTTTTTATAGCTAGTTAAAATATAATATATATTTCTATAACCATACTTCAAACCTTTTCATTAGGAAGGAATGCCAGGCCTCCACCATGGTTCGGATTACACGTTAAACTGTAGGTCCTCCATTTCATCTCACAATCACCCTACCATTACACATTAGCATAAGTGAGTACAACCCGAACGGGTAGTAAGACGCGGTGCTAATAATAATAATACCATTAGGAAGGCTATGGGACGAATAATTATCCCCACACTGGAATATAAATGACAATAAATAACTGGAAACAAAAGCACATAAAGAGACAGTCTATTCTGTAATGTTATAATGACACAGATTATAATTATCATACCGTTAAGTTGTAGCTGGGCGGATTTGTTAATACTAATTGTTCTAGAGGGATAGGATAAACTCATCGGAAAGCGTTATTACGGAATGGAAAAAACTTCTAGAAAATACAAACAGACTTTTCTGCGGTGAACATTGATAATATTTTACTATATTACTAGTATAATTATGCATCAAAAATGACAGATGAAGATCTTATGAATCTATGTATAAATCATAACAATAATGTTTTAGTAACTTCTACAAATTAAAGTTCCTTCCTATTTAAATCAGTTTGTAGAATAAATTTTATATTGGAGTTTAAATTTTAATGACCAGGGTTATTAACTAGTGGCTAAACACCAAATAATCTATTAACGGCTCAACACAAAAATAATAAATTAAAGGCCCAAAAACAAGGTAAGTAATGGTTCTATGACCAGGTAGCTAATGAATATTTAAATACAGAGGTAGTTAAGCCATGAATAAACATAATTTGTTTGGTATATAATTACTGAGGTAACTAACTAATTATTCACCATCAAGGTAAATAAAAACTCAAAATTATTAATAATGGCTAAATACCACTAATTATTGGCTCAACGTCAAGATGATTATTGTATCTACGTTAGGATGATTAATATCTACATACCAAAGTATTTGATTAATGAATCAACATAAAAGTAATTAATGAATTAATTTAAGGTTTAAGGTTGGAGATTGTAGATTTAGTGGAATTTCATAGGATTTACTGGAAGCTGGGCTGGATGATAGATAACAATATTATAAATCATATATGGGAAATTATCCCCATAGTAATCGAGATTCAAGCCTCTAAATTACTTTCACAAAACACCTGCTCTATTTTGATCCTTATTACTGAGACTACGTGGTCACGGATGTGGGTTTTGGAGAAGGTAAAATATATATTATAAATAGAGGAAAATAACTTATGATAAAAACAAAAAATAGTGCTAAAGTAAAATAATACAAACATATTATTATTAAATATATAAAAACAGTGGATTACGGTTAGTTGGGGGCACCGTTAATTGTAGCATCCGTTTATTTGGGACAAAATTTGAAGAATTCAAACAACACACTGTATGTAGATGGCACTCACGCTCAAAACTGACCCAATCCATTAGGGTCTAGTAAGGTGTTGTCCTGTATTAAGTATAGCACCACTCTTGAGGAGTACTAGGCCTGACTATGAAACTGACCCATTCCATTCTGGCCTAGGAAGATGTCCTGTATTAAGTATAGCACCACTCTTGAGGAGTACTAGGCCTGACTATGAAACTGGCCCATTCCATTCTGGCACCACCCTAGAAGCGTACTAGGCCTGACTATGAAACTGACCCATTCCATTCTGGCACCACCCTAGAAGCGTACTAGGCCTGACTATGAAACTGGCCCATGCTTATTAAAGTCGCTCTGTTATGAGTTTTCAGCTAAGTGGTTAAATTTCACTTAATTGGGCCAAATAGACCTAGTCCCGATGTGTCCCAATTAACAGGAATACACTGTGGTTTTTTCTGGTAGTTGTTTTTATGAATTAGGTACACGCCAACATACAGCCTTACAATAGAGGAATTATTTATAACATGTAAACTGCAATCATTTAATTCTTTATTATTATAAAGGAAATTTCCATTGACTTAATTTTTGATCAGCTATAACGCAATTACTTTCACACTTATAAGAAATAGAATAGACCTAAAGACACTAAAGTAATATAAAATCATACAATAATATTACTATGATTTGTTAGAAATGAGGGGAAGTTTTTTCCTTAAAACCATAATAATATGAGATAAATATGTATGCTACAACAATCATAAGCAATATTTTTACCTGATGATCTCTTAAGGTCAAAGGTTATTTTTAACATACACAAACAATCAAAAAAGTATATTTGTATGTGTATTCAAGCTTTAATAAAATTCAACAGGTGTCACAGACTACACTATACCACTGATTATTTAACTGTGAATAAATTGAGCTTAAGGGTATTGAATAAATGTTCAATTAAAACCAATACGGTCACAAATGTTTAGATACACCATACATCAACTAATAACAGGGTGTATACTTTCATAAATAATTTAGTAATACAATTTATCAGTTATCTCACACCAAATTAAATATGCATTACAAAATATATTATCGTAATATTTTGCAGCATTTGCTAAAGTGGCCATTCACAGGAATACAAAATGAGACGCCCTGTTTTATTAAGATATTCACCCAGCTATGTGTATCCTGTTATTTTTTTAATGTTGATAAACAAGACAATAAAGCAACCCAAATAATCAGAATGGTGTTTGTTATAAACGTCAGTTAGGCTTATATTATTCAATTTTCAAAAGAAGGAACGTATTTGATAGTTAGAAACTAAACCTACTTTCACGTATTAATATGTCAAGTCATTTGATCTGAAGTTGTTATTTTTTATAAATAGTACCAATATCAGCTATGAAATAACACTAATAATAATAATAATAATAATAATAATAATAATAATAATAATAATAATAAAATGTTATCATTACTTACAATAAAAAATATGTTTACGTTTTCTAAATGTTTCTTCCAAAAAAAAATTCTACTTTACATGAAATGTATTGTAACGGTAGTGGGTTGGTGTTCGGGGGTGTATGGAATCACGGAGGCGTTGCCAGACCTTGTAAAGGAGGTGTTTATTTTAACAAAGTTATATGTGATGTTTTAAGTACAAAGTTTTACTAACAGAGGTGAAGGATTCTCGTCGTCAAGTTGGATTTCGACCGCGTCCCTTTGACATTGCTGGATACTGTCCTAACCGCGTAGCTGATCAACTAGTAGACCCCCCTCGACAGCGGTTCACACACAAGTTCATCTTGTACATCTACACAAGACAACTCTTGTCCCAGAGACTTGAGTCACTACATCTGACGTAGAGTCAATGCTAACCCGACTTCCGATTCGTCACGGACACATGTTACCGACGACCCAAAGTCCATAGACAACACGTGATCCCACCGACAAAAGGTAATCAATACCCCCTCCCCTAACTCGACCTGTCTTTAATGATTCATTTTTTACCCTAGTTATTGGAACATGTGCCAATTAAGTGTTTTGTAATCAAAACACTGGAACAACGCATCGCGACTACGACCCACTCTCATGTTTGGAAACCATCTTTCTAGATTCAACTTGAGTCAGCGAATTCTTTCACACATCATTTATTTACTCCATCACAACATTGTAGCACTTAGCTCTTACAGTATAAATATCCCCCTTTTATCAGTTTCTTAATATCCGCACAAATAAAGCACATTTAATTACACTCATGAGCTAGGTATGAGGAAGATACTATTGAAAGAAAGTGTACCTGTATTTGCTTGGGTGTAGAGGTGGAAATATATTTTAAATACCCTCAGTACACCTGGCCGAGATTTGATCCATGACTTCCCTGCTAATGACAAACATTTAGTCCACATACCCACCAGTATGGGCTTATTTTATCAATAATATTATGCAAGAAACGATTATTTATTCTGAGTAACAAACAAAAGTAAAAAGCCATGATACATAACCTCATGAATAATTTCAAATATTAAAACATGTCGAGTTAAATCCAATAGGCGGTCTTCAAAAATAAAAACCGTCATAGTCTCTAAAGGAACAAGCGACTAGAATTCTTCAAATAAGATTTTTTTTAAATCAAATTTATTTCATTTACCACATTTTCTAGTTTTTTTTAATACTTTTCATTACATATACGAGGGGTGNTTTTAAGTAAGGACCGTTTTGCAATAAAATAGGAACTACTAAATAAATTTGGGTATTTTTTTTCCACATTCGATTCTACATACCTTCAGCTACTTTTCAACATAGTCCCGTTGTTATTTAAACATTTTTCGTATCGTGAGATAATTTTTTGTAGACCCTCGTCATAGAAGCCCCCTATTTTAAAATAAATGTCCCGGTGCACCGCACATACATTCTCGCTTCTTTACCTAAAAATGGATACATCTACTTAAACTAGTAAAATATGTCAATCAAAACAATATACAATGTTGCAGAAATATTCGATTAAAGAACATAATTGAAACAATATGCATTGTTACACAAATCTTGCAATAAGAGGGCCATTTCTGTCCACCAAAGAGCATAACTATGAACTCCCAATTTCCCTGAGCTCAATTTAGTTAATATAGTTGCAGATAGCTCAGGAAATATTGGTTTTACAAACAAATATTTCAATTTTTTTTATTATTAATAGAACTACAACTATCCAGTAATAAGCTATTTTGTATCTCAAAGAGTTTCGGAGAAATGAACCATATTGGAGATATCTGCTTTTGTAAAATAATATACGCCAATTTGTTTGCATTGCTAAACAATGTCTAGATACAAATTTTAATCAAAATTGTTAGAGACGATTTCGAGAAAATTATAATTGTTTTCTCTGTTAAGTAAACAACCCTTAATTTTAGGGTTGGATATCTAATTCCAAAAATTCCTCGTTGGAATCGTATGAAAACCCATGATACCATATCAAATTTTAGTCCGATTGGTAAAATGTTTTCAGCTTTAGGCCAAGATATAAACACACAGACAGACACACGGAAGGACGACATTGCAAAAACAAAAGTTTCGATTTTAAGGGGTCATGAAACATCAGCATTTATCAAAATCTTTATTTGTAATATTTTTTTGGCGATCACAATACTTCCGAATAATCTATAAAAAGTAGAACTCCAACCAAATTGAATTATAATTATTTGAAAATTAAAACTTATCTCAATTTAGATGTAGTCAGGTGAAGAATGCATACCACTGCACTTTGATGTGACTTCTATTTTGAGCGTTGTATTGTATCTAATTTCCCGGTAAATCAATCTTGAGGTGGTTTCTTAAGGGGCCTGTTTCACTCAGCAGATAACATGTAACTAAGATCATTAATACTACTTAGTAATACTTGCTTTTAATTGTGAATGATAAATAAGCCCTACTTATTCAAGTATAGACGATACAGTTTGAATAAACTAAAAGAATGATAAAATGCATGTGAGACTTATATTCCGAATGAGAAGACATTATTAAAACGTAGTTCGTTATTATCAGTATTCCTTTCTTGGACTAGTTTAAAACTATACAAAGCTTTCTAGTAGGATGTGGTAGGATGCCGTTGCATAAATTATCTACAAGCACTTGAAGAATAACAATGTAAACATGATAATTATTTAAATGTGCCTTATCTAAAGTATTCCAATAGGAACGTATGTCAATGTTAAATTGATCCAACTAAATTTTTATAATGATGTATAAGAAGTTAATAAACTTATTTTGACTGATAATATCAAATACGAAATAAAATTATGTAAACAAAAGTTTCTAATGCAAGATAATTTATTTGAGTATTTTTAGAGATAAACTTAAGATAATTGTTATATTAGTGGTACTTATCTTTCCCTTTTATAGCGAACTGATTAAAACTTCACACGACTTTCAAACTAATTAGCTCTAGAACAAACACTACACCAGTTCCCAGGTCGTAAATTCATCACTAAAAGGAGAAGCTTAATTTGTATTAAGGATACATTTATCAGCTGTGTTGTAAATCAAACCCGTGGCCCTAAACACGATATCGACTTACCTAAGGTGTCAAACCACTAATTTGTTTAGGAATTAAATTTTTGTTTTACATGAATTATTTTTTTAAATTTGAAAGATTCTAATGATTTTGTCCAAAATGGAAATCTGGGGATAATTTTACATGACAATTCGCTTTGTATACTTGTTTTTTCGGCGAAAAATTATTTCAAGGGTAGTTTACCGACAACAGATTTTTTTTAATGTGTTCCAAACTACTATAGAATATATTAGAAAGTAAGTAGGGTTGTATAGTACAATATTTTTGGTATATTTTGAGCGGTACCTATGGCAATCTGACTGTTCACTTTCCATGAAAGACTTACTTCTTCAAGTCACAACCCCCCAAAAGAGGGAGGTTGTTGTCAACAAGATCAACCTGCTCTTTGTGAAAGAACCCTATAAAATCTGGGATAGTTGACCTGGTGGTCTAGGGTTAAGGTGTCAGATTCCTGTGCTGGGGTTCCGGGGTTCAATCCTTGGTCCCAGCACAGATTTATCTGATTGCCAAACCCTTCCTTCACCTCTGACAAGACGTGTATTAATCACAACTTGTGAATGTGTGGAATGCCAGACCTCCACCGTGGTTTGGATTCCAAGTTAAACTGTAGGTCCTCCATTTCATCTCACAATCACCCTAGCATTATACATTAGCGTAAGTGAATATAACCCGAACGGGTAGTAAGACGCGGTGCTAATAATAATAATAATAATAAAATCTTGGATAGTCACCTTTCCCTGACAAGATAGTAGGTAGTGCATAACTTTTCTTGGATTCAATAGACTAGCATGCTAGAACGAAAGAGCGAGGGTTATGTTGTGCATAAATTACAAACCACACAAGGCTTACAAAACATAGGGTATCCCTCTGCTTTCAGGAGAAAATGGGGTGTTGAGGCTTGGGTTCAATGGTCAAGACCTTAAGAAACGTAATAATGGTGGTTGTGGGAGAGAGATAAGTCTTAAGTATCAGAATTAAAATTAGTTCTAAAACTTGTTTGAGTGAGTCGAAACAATTTAAAGCTATTTCAAAGTCCGAATCGACGACACCCCTTAGACTTTGATTGTTAGCCGATTGTAATAATACTCACTTATTATGTTAGTAATAAACTTGTTTCCATTTTATTTTAACTGTCCATATTATCTCCTATTAATACTTTATGTAGTTTTTATTTATCAATGTGGAAGGAGTGGGAAGGTTTGAGCCTACAGCCCCCCCCCCCCTCACACTTCCCTTGGATAGGACCATACTCTCCTCTCTTAAGCCTTAAAAATTTTAACAATAGGGCCTATAAGGTTTTTTCCATGACCACGTCTTAATTACAGTCCGAATATTAATATTAATGTGTTAGGATTATGAAGGTGAAATTTTTAGAAGGCACAGTCCAGCATTCGCGTTGAGGGAGGGTGGGAAACAATTTATTTTTAAATCCTCAATAAACACAAATGTGTTTTTGCTGTTATCTTTACTCATACTAACGTAAATTTACTCTAGGCCTATTTCAATCTTTCTCATTATATTGGAAAATTCGTTATGTTTTAGACATGTTTGTAAATTTGGTGTATTCTCCTTTCATTTTAGACACGAATATGATGCCGTAGATAAATCGGAACCTGGTTTCATGAATCTGTGCAGAGTAGGCAGCCAATCAAAAAGGAACAAGGGAATTTCAGCTAAGAAAATATAAATAATTTATATCAATATTAATTTTTTTATCTCAAACATGTTATACTGTACATTTCCCCCGCCTTTCTATTAATTATTAATTAACTTAAACATCATTCTAATTTAGACCTTACTTAAATTGTGTATTTGAATTTCTAGGAATTGTAAACTGAAAATATCTCAATTTTAAAATGTGTTCAATTATTTGTTAGATGTTTGTAACTAGTATTTTCTCTAAAACATTTATGTTTAATCATATATTAAATACTCCACGTGTTTTTAAAATTTCCATTGTCTTCTTAGTAGTTTTATGTATTGTTGAATGTCTTTCGATAATATTCAATTTATATGTCTTCTACTTTGTACATTAGTAAGATACTAGGCTCAGTTTTAGGGTGAACAATGGACCACCCCTTAATTTACCCGTCCCCTTGAATACGAATTATACATACAGTTCACTACCAGGTTGCTCATTAGCATGGCCGTACATAGCACGTAGGTCACAACCGGACCTGTCAAGGGATTGAAGTTTCCCCTCCATTGATTGCCCTGTCAGCAGTGCCCCTCCCCTCTCCTCGTGACAGAAAAATACACCAATCGGATGAAGGCCCACCCCTCCTACTCAACTAGAGTCGTCCTTATATGTTCTCTTGTCAGAAACCTGTACAATTAAAATTCTTAAAAGATGTTCGTAAGATAGGTTCTACAGCCTTTTAAATAAATAATGTAGATTATTTCAATGTATTTTATTTTTTATAGTAATCTTACATACAAATAATATGTATTTATCTCTCTTGCTTTCACGTACAACATATTATAGTCTTTGAAGTATGTTTGCGACACCGAAGCTCTCGGGGCAATACTGCTTGACAAGTTCGTAGCTATCAACTCCTAGATAGGTTAGACGACCGCGTTGGGAAGCGTTAATCGGGCTAGTAACTTCCCATGCAAAATTCTTCTTACCAGAAAGGAGAACTCTTCCTACATTATCGAGCACACTGATGTTGGGTTTTTCTGCCACGCACTCTTCTCCTTCATCTTCTTCCTCTTCTAAACGACATACGTTATGTGTACAACCCTTCTAGAATGCCAACACACTTTTTACACGATCGTATTCTTGCTGCTCGACTTGGCCCAACGCTCGGCACAAGGCATCTTCATCCAGCAGGTCACCCTCTGGTTCCTCGACGGGCCGTAAGCAAAGGATCACGGTATTATCCCCACTCTTCGGCTTATACACAGGGCAGGTATCTGAGCAGGCCTTAATTGACTCCCACATGCCCGGACTATAGCTTCTCAGCTAGTGAAACGATCCATTGCATGACTCACTCTAACCTTTCTTGCCCTCCTCAATGTGGCATGTTAATCCTTCATCCACGATTACCTATCCTGATCATATGCTCTAACCTATAGTCTAATCATCTAAACATATACAAATGCGATGAAACCCATCGTCCACGATCATCTTCATACAGGCATAAATAGGAATGGATCTTACTTCCCCCTCCCTAAACGATGTTGGCCACGTCAACCCACGAATTTTGCGACGAGATGAAACCTAGCCATTTGACGTATGCCCCATCTCCATCATATCTGAGAATCTTCTCTACAAGAGACACGTCTGGATGTGACATCTTCCTTGGATCCTCAGCGTAGAATCCTCCAGTGATAAGTTTAACTTTAATATATTCGAGTAGAAAATATATATGATTCGTCTTGATGACTTTACGTATCATGATCAATTCTACCTACCAGTTTGCGGTGTACCCTTTTGCGAAAACATCATTATATTTATTGATACGAACGATATCACCAACCTTAATAAACTTGTTTGGTGTAGGAGAGATCGTTTTGGCATGCAGATATACTGTATGTGAAAGACTATCGTCCTTAACGTCTATCGGTCTCATCTTGATAATTGAGTGTAGCGTTCGATTATACTTGGCGAGTAAAGGATTGATAGTATAGATTCATCGGTAGCATCCTTTAAACGCGAAACTTGTCCACATCATGGTCTTGATAGTTCGATTGAATCGTTCAATGATATTCGCCTTGACATTGCTGTATGTCGAATAATGATTAATCCTCTTTCTCGTCATGAGAGCCTTGAAATCTGCTTTATAAAGCTTGGTTCTATTATAAGTATGGAGATGACGTACGGGAGGTAAATATTTACTGTCACTTTCGAAGGACATGATCATAGCTGCAGTGCTGGTCTTAGCCTTAACGGGTGCAGCCCAAGTCTGTTTGAAATACACGTCAATGATAGAGATAATGTACTCTTATCCCTTATTTAATCGAGAACAAGGAATTATCTCGGCCAGATTGGCCTGCAGTAACTCGTTCAATCCTCATAATCTAACATGTCTTCTGGCAAAACGATGTCTTGCAGGATGGTGGAGTTTGCGTCCAATAGCCTCCTTGGCGATGATGGAAACGATCTCGTTATCGTACGCTAAATGACCCACTCGAGTTGATAGTCGTAATCAATCGACCAATTCGTTTGGATTGTCCCAATAGGTAAAATCGATCCCTATTTATAATTATATAGTCTACCTCTAAAGCTAATCCTCGAACACAGGTTTGATGACGCCTAAATACTTTGATTCTGAGCGTGACTTGGAACAGCTATAAGGTTTGTTTCTGATTCAATGTGCGTTTATTTCCTAGAACATAGACCTTTACATATCACTATCTTCCTTCGTAAGTAGAATAGCCCGGATATAGTTCGAAATGGCCGCTGTCCCTTTATAGTCCAAAATGGCTGCCATCTAGCTTAGATAAGATAAGTATGTAGTAGATGAGGGTCAGGTGACGTATTATGATAGTGAGTTGTGATGTCAGGACGGCCTTGTCATTTTGTTTTGAAAGAGTGGCAATGGTGTATAAGGTCGAGGTTAGTTAAGTAGAATAAGGAGGTATTTGGATATCAACCAATTTGGTTTGTTTTTTAATCAACCAACTTATAGGTGTGAATGGTCGCCGTCAGGTGTCATAGTTAAGATAATATAAAAAGGAGAGGTATATATTTGTCTAACGTCCCATGTTTTTGCTGTTTTTTGAATTGTTGGTGATTATAAAAATAACTAAATTATAATTGTGAATGGCCGCCTTCATGTGCAGTGTTAAAATATGTTTGAGTAGTGGGGTCGTTTATTTTGACGTTACTCTTGAATATCTGGTAATTTTTTTAAAAAAATTACAATTTGGTTGTGGTTAGTGAAGCGTTAGACCACATGAGAACCGAGGCTTCGTAACAAAAGATAGAATAAAAATGATTAAATTATAATTAAATCTACTTTTTATATCTAGTTCTGGAAACCACGTCTGGACATTTATGGGTGAGCAGCTTGGGCACCTTTCAAAGTGACGTTTGAATAGTCTTATGACTAGCCGATCGTTGTTGCAAAAGTTAGTGTCTGAGAACAGGTTTGTAAATCTCTTCAAACTCCACCCGACTGTTTTTTCGATAGTGAATGGACGACAGAAGTGTCCACAGACCACAGAGATCGGTAGCTTGTAGTAGTTTTTCAAACAGTAGATCCAAACTCTTGATTTTTATTTTTATAAAAGTGAAGATTTCTTTCGTAGATGGTCTATCATAAGTATCAAAATAATCGCCACATCCAAATTTGTAAAAAATTTAGACCCACTCAATGAGAGTCAGGCTTGGTGTGAGGATATATACTGGGCACTAATAAGCCAGGACGTGTGAAATTTAGTGGCAATTTGTCTGACGGAAATGTTCCTTTATTAAAGGGAAATTTATTGCGCAGTAAGGTATCTATTTGAATCGAATTCATTGTATTTATATTTAATTTTGACTTCACAATTAAAATCTATAGACACTGTACCCTCATACACAAAGTAGAACAAACATGTTATGGCGGTATCGAAGTCTCTCTTGAACTGTAGCTCAAATCTTACGCTCATTTCTGTGTGTAAACTAGTATGCGAGTCTTGTCCTGCACTGTCTGGAGTTAAATCGAACGCTAGCGTAAAGTAACCTTTATTGAACATATCACGGGTGATAAAATGTTCGTGGTTTTGATGGTGTATTCTCAAATCGGAAATAACGTTTTATACTCGAGTGTGGATGTTATCAACATTTATCTTTACAGGAAAGAGTTTCTGAACACCGTTCACGTACAGTACAAGGCATTCAAGATTTATGTGAATAAGTTGAAACGGATTGGTTTTCAAACTTCCCACGTACGCCTCATTCGAGGCCATAGTGAATAAAATAACTTTAGGAATTACTCCTTGAATTATAATATTCAGATTGACAGACTTTGGGCCTTTTGATACGAAGATGGAGCTTACATCCATTCTATTGATGTAATATTGTACAGGCTTAGGTAATAGTTTTTTCTCAATGGCAAGTGAGATAGTGGGAGTGACATCTACATGTTTAACGGAAAGAGTTGTATCTATTATTTTGAGCCCTACCTCAGTGTTTAAATTGTCGGTGCCTATTATCAGATAAAATTATCTTTTATTACATGTTAACTTAATGTGTATGTAATATTTTTAGTGGTAATTGTAAAACATTAAATAGTTCGGCGTGTAATCGACCAACTAACTCGACCTCATGTTTAAGCAAGTTCAATCGTAAGGCGAGTCCTTTGTTCTCTGTGGATGCATTTAATTCACCACTAGTGGAAGGGGTGTCTTAATACCATATTCCTTTCACCAGGTGGGTTTCAGACGCGTCTCGTACATAATTAGTTAGGGTTTCCAAATAAGCCCTGTACGCATAGTTGTTTATAAAAGTAGTTATAGGTGTTTTATTAAGAGAAACAGTGACTTGAATAAATAAAGAATGCAATAATAAGTTGTTGACGTATCCAATTTTGTTGTCGGCTGCAACTGAAGTCCCGTCCGATTTAACTAGTTGAATACGTATATCCAATTTAATTGTATATAAATCCCTAAAATATTCGCCTTCACCCGGGGAAATAATTCCAGCTGAGCGTCATTGTCAATGGAATGTATAGGCTTGTATTCTATTATTTTGTTATTTTTAATTACCATTTGAACGCATTTTTCGCCGAAAAGATCTAATGTTTCTATCTAAGTTTTCTGATATAAATATGAAGTTTCATTAGTGCTCTAAGATAGGATATAGGGTTAAGAATTGTCATAAATGGATAGCTAAAGGCAGAACTCCCAATTCAGATAGTTATAACAAATCAGTGGACACTACACTAATGACCACAAAAAGTGTGATAAAGAAAATTTTTAGATAATGGTGCAAAAATCATGGAACAAATTGATATGACCTATTTGAAACGTATGAGAGGCTTTCAAGTCAACATACTATGAGTTTTCAGTTATGTATGCTCAGAATAGACTTCTTTAGAGTGAATTCTCATCCACGGCTGAAGTATGTAAATTGAAATTGAAGTGAAACTTGTTGGTTTTAGATGTAGAAACGGTGGATTGTTCAAATTTGCTTTGAGGAACGTGATTCCAAAGAAGTCAAGTGATGTGAATGCAATGTATAGTAACAACCTTTTACAAATTTACCGTTAAAGATCAGTTCACCAAAATAAGATACATGCCAAAGCCATTATTTAACGTGAGTTGGGATACAATACTGAGTTAAATAATGAGCTATATGAAGGCTGTAGCTACATGGTAAGGATCATAGGCTCAAGTTTGGTATCCGCGAGCGAGCCACTCAACAAAAAATAAATTATTATACTTCTTTTTTAATTCAGCAATGCGTTGTTTTCGAGATATTTTGGTGGATATTTTTCAAATGAACACCCGGTATACAGATATATATATATATTATACTGTATTATAATTATTACTATAATATTATTACTGTTCGTCTTACCAAAATCAGGGTATACTTACCGGGAAGTGCTATTTAATCGGTGATTCCTGTATTCATCTAGCCCTGAATTTGGGCAGCAGTTTCTTATAAATAAGAAGAACTCGTTTCCTGCTTAGCACACTTACTTTTGTATGAAAGAGAAGAATTCATCATGTAAATCCAAAAAAATCTGTCAGGGCTTTAAAGAACATGATCTCTCTCACGTGTTTGACAATCTTGACAAGCTTCATAACTTTATTGACTTTTTAAATACTTACAAACAGTGTTTGCTGGTGAACAATACATATTTATGCATTCTCAACTTATGAATTGGAACAGTTATAGTCCACGCTCACTGAAAGTGCATATATAATCTATCATTAGCTGATCCAAAGTATCTTAATCTGTGGTTAATCACCTAATGCCAAAATTGACAAAAAAAACTTTCACCCATGGTGGGAAGCAGTCACCCTCTCTATACTTCCCTAGCCCATCGCAGACATACTTTTGGTTGCTCAGGTTTATGTCTCATACCTCATTAGGTAGCTTGGTAACACCCCCTAACAACACGGCTTTATACTGGTTCTAGCGGTGGTAGAAGTTGGCCCTCCAAATGTAATGGTCAGAATAATAAAGTCAGGAACTCAGCCTTAGGGATTGTCAAGGTGTCCCGAGATTTTACCCTAAGTGGTGAAGAATACAATGGTAATAAAACAAATAGTCGAAATCTTTCAGATTTATAAGAGCGTTACGGTTCTTAATTACTATTCTTAACTCTAAACTACAATCTTACAATGAACTGGTACTTATTAATAGTCTTATTAATA
>CABFWB010005241.1:0-47506 GCA_902151455.1 Timema bartmani | reverse complement strand
GACAGACCCTCCCTCTCCTTTACACCTGGTATTAGGACTGACAGTCCCTCTCTCTCCTGTTCACCTGCTATCAGGACTGACAGACCCACTCTCTCCTGTACACCTGCTATCAGGACTGACAGTCCCTCCCTCTCCTGTTCACCTGCTATTAGGACTGACAGACCCTCCCTCTCCTTTACACCTGGTATTAGGACTGACAGTCCCTCTCTCTCCTGTACACCTGCTATACGACTGACAGACCCACTCTCTCCTGTACACCTGCTATCAGGACTGACAGTCCCTCTCTCTCCTGTTCACCTGCTATCAGGACTGCCATACCCACTCTCTCCTGTACACCTGCTATTAGGACTGACAGTCCCTCCCTCTCCTGTTCACCTGCTATTAGGACTGACAGACCCTCTCTTTCCTGTACACCTGCTATCAGGACTGACAGACCCTCTCTTTCCTGTACACCTCCTATACGACTGACAGACCCACTCTCTCCTGTACACCTGCTATACGACTGACAGATATATTTCAACTCAGTTAACAGTTTGGTGTTGTGTTCGCAGGTTTTCTTTCCACCCGTGCTCAACACGCTATTCACCAAATTTGTTTGGTACCGGGTGCTCGTGCTATTCATATACTAATTAGGGTCAATCATTAAATCTATATCCATCCATGATTATTTATGATGAATCATTGGGTAAAAAAAATATTGTAATTTAAGTGAACAATCAATTACTACTACAGCAAGTACCTGTATAACCTGTTTGTAAGTGAATTTCAACGTTTTAAGTAACCATCTATTTTCGGTATTTCTAGATCTACAGAATTTAGTGTAAAGGAAAGTGTAGTGATGTCTATTTGTCTCTAGGTTTTACCTATACAGGTGATAAAAGTTCCCCTGACGCACTATGTGTGTTGGGCAACAGTATTATCAAACATTTCTACGTTACCTGACAAACTTTATAGACATTGTGAGACTAATTACTCTGAATATATGGACAAAGATGTACAATTTCTTCAAGAGTAAGTTTGGGGAATTAACAAACTGTCAGTTTTATTGTGAAAAGTTCAGAAAGTGACAATGAAAACGCCACCAGGGCTTCTTACAGAGTGCAGTACCGTATTACACTTAGAAGAGTAATCCCAAATTAATACTTGGGTGATTTAAATGGCAGCTTGTGTTCTTGATGAGCAAACAAAATAGAAACTAGAAACAATTCAGTTATCTAATAATACTGTTAAATATCGCATTCAATGTTTGTTTGTTAATAGATAGAGAAAAATAATTGGTGTCATGACTTAAATGTGACTTTGCTTTTTTGTTGTTAACTTGATTAAAGAACAAATGTGCCAAGGGTAGCAGTATTGCTTGTATTTGTGCGCTACTTGGTCCAGAATAAAATCAAAGAAAATTGTTGTACTTTAAATCAATTGAAAGTTGTACAACTGAAGAAGAAATCTTTAAAGTATTAAATATATACAAGATAGGAAATGAAATCAGTTGATAAAAGTGTGTTGATGTGTGCACTAGTGGTGTTGCATACCAGAGAGTTGGCGCCATCTTGTTTGAACAAGAACTTGTCGCCAAAATCATGGTAAGGGACCTAAGAACTGTGTTAGATAAAGTTGAAAAGATAGTGAACTAAATTAACTCAGAGCTACTTTATGCCAGCATATTTAAATTACTTTGCGAAGAAATGGGCAGTGAACACACAACAATACTGCTCTTTCTTACAAAAATAATATAGCTGTTTAGGGGAAAACTTCTTGTTAGGGCTTTGGAACTTTACTCGTAAATTTATTCATTTTTTATTGATCACCCATTTTATCTTTCTCTCTGTTGGGAAGATACCTCTTAGCTTTAGAAATTGGCTCACTTAGCAGACATTTTGCCAAGAATTAATAAACTATGTCATGTCAGTAGTTACAACAGACAGAATAGCTTATTTTGATAGTTAATGTGAATTTCGGAAGAGATGTGTAGAAAAAAGTATGAATGCTTTCCAACTTGACAAGACTTGTTGATATTAACAGAAACTAGCCTGGAAGAAACTATTCATGGGAACAATATCCAACATTGAGTTGGTTTGCAACAAGAGTTTCAGAAATAATGACTGTGCTTCAGAGAAACTGGATGGAGTGTTTGTGCTAAATTATGAGTATTTTTATAGATACATCTGTTATGTAACAGACATGGCTTTCAAACCTGACGATAATCCTGTACTGTTTGTCTAGAGAACACAGATAGGGAAAGAGTAGCTAAACTTGCTACAGAAAACCGATAGTTTCATTGAAAGGCCGCCAAGAGGCGCTTGAGTTGCTCGCCTGACATGGGAAGCTATTTAATCCTTTTATTTCAGTGTCAGCTATTTTGTAAATTTAGTGTTTGTATATTATCATGTTTTTTTATGAATTTAAAGCTAAAAAGATTTTTTTTTTCATTTTTAAATTCTTTATATTAAACTCAATTAAGAAAATATATTTAACTTAATCTTGATTATGTATTTCTCCAGGAATCTCTGAGTAATATGTAAAAACATTGTTTTTAATTTTAGTTTTAAGTTTTATATTTAAAAATATTTTTATGACTTATTGATAATTTAAAAATATTATTTTATTTTAAAATATAAATATTTTTCCAGAAATTTTCAAAAAAGTAAAATGTATGTGTATATATATATATAGTGTAACATTTGTAACATGTTACATCATACTACCCCCCATATTAAGCTTCACGCAAAGGTTTTCCTTATGAGTCATACTACCCACTCCATATGAAACCTCAATATTAATAAATTTCCTGCGATAGTAAGCTTCTCTGTTGTAGTCCGATGTAGATTCAATCTATATCAAGAACAATATTAAACAAGAATAAACTCCCTGCAGTCACAAACTGTTCATGTACTTACCCTGTGTATCTTTTGGCTAGAACAACCTTCAAGACTGGAGTACACACGTCGCGTCCTAGAATAAAGAGTGAGACGAACTAGCCTTGGTGAGCCAGCAACTGAGGTTCCAAGCGGACAAGTCAAATCGATCCTTATGGATCTAACCAAAGACAACAACTGACTGGGACTATCCTGGGGTCCAGCGTGCAAGACGGTATCAACCATCAATACATTGCGTGATGTATGTACGTCACACACACCAGTCAAACAGTTCTCTTTCACCACTGGAGTGCGTGATCGAGACAGGCCGCTAATCCTAGCCTGATCAAAGGACTACGTGCTGTTCTGCATCCATCAAAAATGACCAATGGGACGTCACCGACCAATGTGGACATTTCCCCCCTTCCAACTCCAAGCAACTAGAAACACTATATAAACCTGGCGGTTCTGAAAACCAGTGACTATTATACTCCGACGCCTTCAGGAGAAGTCATGTCTTAAACATTTATATTCGACGCCGTCTGGAGAAGTCCTGTCCTGGACTTGGACATTTGCAGGATGATTATGTATTTTGTTTATATTACCTCATCGATGTTAATTTAATAGACTTGAACTATGGCTTGTTCAATTTTGAATTAAAGTAATGTAAAATTTTGGTATAAGCCGGAATAGGCAACGTAAATTATTTACTAAAAGTTTTTTATAAAACTAAATTTTGCTATGAACACTTAATTCTTAGTTCACATAATAATTAAAAGTGTTGAGACATGGATTCAAGTAGCTTGGTCATCAAATTAAATGTAGTTTAGGGTGTTTTTTTATAAATATAATATTCATGTATTCACTAATAATTTTTTTTTTATAATTACAATTAAAAGTAAATTAAAATTTTAAACGTTTATAATGTTATAAATTGTTTTAATTTTACCTGTTCATTAAATTTAAATTCATTGTATATCAGTGTTACTTGTCAATTATTTCACAATATTAATTTACACCTCTGTGTTAATAACTACAGCAATTTATAAATTGCACGACTTTTTAATTTTTTTATCATCGCGTCTTACTACCTGTTCATGCTCTAGGTATAATTGCATAAAAAATAGAACAGTTATTCCTGTGAACAAATGTAAAAAAGTTAACAAATCATATGTAAGCAAGGGAGGAGTTTGCTTAGTTTTGCTTACAAGGGGACTGGGGGGTTAAAAATGGACAAAAATGTGTTTAAGTAATACTTGAACGCTATGCTCTCGCTATGTCAAATATATTGTCACACTAAAAGCAGAAAAATATGACAAATGATTAAAAGAATATGTTCAAAAGAATAATAGGGTATGTTTTGATTTTTTACTATGTTTGCTGAAATATATGTTTTGTATTATTAATAATGACAAAACTTGTGTTTAAGAAAAGTTTTCAATTCTTTTTATCATTTATTATTTTGCAATACAAGTAAGAATCACCTGTTCTCCCTCCACAGCCATCCCAGATGGATCTGGTCCTCTCATATATCCTCGTTTGATGCTTGTGTAGTCAGGTAAGACGTAATCTCGAGCAATTGTATTCTCAATTCCTCTCTTCTTGGCTATATCCATATCATACATGAAATTCTGAGACACATAACATGCATCTTCCTTCACTTGATTCACCACAAAGGTCTCGTCCATTACATGTAACTGTCTAGAAAAACAACACTACTTAATATTTAACAGCATAAAAATTATATTATACTTTTCACTCTTATTACTACTCCTCTTTCCATTTTGGCCTCCTCCATCGCTTTCCAAACTTTATTTCTAACCACTCTGTCATATCCATAAATACTATTACCAAGTCTTTCCCAAATCCATACCTGGCTCATAGACATAGTAAAATAATAATACTCGAGTGACTAAATATGACAAATTGTAACAAGTTACATTGTAACAGTTCAATCAAATGGCATAACACTCAACCTCCGGCCTGCTTGGACTCCAACTTCAACACGCCTGGCCTCTAACACTCTGTCTTGCTCACTGAAAGGAGGCGTGACCCGACTTTAAGCAAGCGAAAGAGAAACCCAAGAAAAACAAATGAAGACGGCTCCATGCATCTAGTTGTCACTTCCTCCTGAGCGCAGTCATCATGTTGTCAGGATGCCCGGCAAGTTTCTACAAGCTTCTATGTGATTCTACGCGGTTCCAAGTCTTATCCCTTCCACTCCCTTTTCCCCCTTTGTCACCCCTACTCTCTGCGGACATGTGGTCTTGTGAACTCCCTATATATGGCGGTGGTTTGTAGGTGTCGTCACTCATTGTATCATTGGCTTAGCTCAAGGTGAGAGCTGCAATTTAAGCTAAGGCTTTACCTTAATTCTTCAAAATTCTATTTCGGTCAAATTATGGGGATCTTTTCAAAATGATTATTTTTGGACTTAAGTTGAATTTCGACTACGGGATGGGTTTTTTGGCAACAGCGAGGTTAATTGGTAATCATGTATCAATTAGTATTTTACCTATTAAGGGAACTTAACCTTTCTCCTATGCAAAGTAACTTCTGTTTCGCTGCTTGGCGGCTTGCGTTTAATTGCGCTCTTGCCGTCTGTCTGATTAGCAGTTGATGTCATTTAATGAATATTTTGAGTCTATTTGACTTTGATAGCTTGAATTTGCTTATTGTTATGTGGGAACCAAGCACTTTAATATTCAGATATGTGCTTATAGCTTTAACTGTTTCAAACTTACGTTATGTTGTGGTGATAAACCAAATAGTTGTTGTGTGGGTAAATAATACCCTGATAGTTTAAATTTACATTTTATTATGTGGAGATCGAGGATTTTAACATTAAGTAATATGCTTATAGACTTAATTGCTTTGGAATCACTATTTGATAGTATGAGAAGGAAGCTTTTAAAACTATTAGCATAGCACTTTGTAACATTAATAGCTTTGAATTACATTAAATTGCTGTGGGAAAGCAGAATACTTTAATTATTTAGATTTATGCTTTATTACTTAATCTCTTTGAAATTCATTTTTAGGCTAAGCGCTTATAAATTAAGTACTGTACTATTAAACTTTGATGCATAAGAACCTTTTATGATTGTAAGACATCTCTAAGTATATCATCCATTATGTCTCTTAACTTCAATTGCGTTTTGAGTATGTATTATCAGCGCAAGAGTGTAAGGTGCTTAGTAAAGATTTTTGACATTGTGTTCTTGGGGACTTTAATTACTGTACAGTCCAAATATCGTTGCCGCGAGACGGCGGTTTTCTTATATTTTGAAAGTTATTAATGTTTCTTTAAAACATTATGATAATACAAATAAAAAAAACTGTTTCTTTAAAACAATATGATAGTACAAATAATAAAAATACACTGTGTTTAAAACATTACGATTGTACAAATAATTGTCACCATGTGACTTAATATTTTAAATTGAGGTTAGTTCAAATTCCAACTCTTTGTTCACTATCTTTAATGGTAATTATTAATGTGGTTTTGGGAAGCCTTATGATGGTGGTTCTCCAGTCAATATATATATATACATGTTTATGAAATGTTATTGTTTATGTTTTTGTTTCTCAATAAAAATATACTATTGTTCTCTTGTGACTCCTCGACTATCATTTTTTTAAGGGGGAGGGGGGGTCGTGTTATAAAATAAACTATGAAATGAACTCAAGATTGGTTTTTGAATATTAAATAAAAAGTTATTTAATAGATTTAAGAAACTTATATTGAGTAATTAGACTTATGTTATGTTGTAAGAAGAGATTTAAAGGAATGTAATATGTTAATCATTTCTTTAATAGTCTAGCGGATAAGGGTAACAGTTGTTCAGTTGGTGATGAAAGCATCAAATTTGATAGATTTCTTGTTTGAAACAGGTAGAATTCAACTAGAACCAGAAGAACCTTGGCCGGACTCTTTTAGTAGGTGTTTTGTGCTCAGAAACAAAATGACTGACAATAGGTAATGATGAACATTAAAATGGCTGTATTTTCAGTTGTACTAGTAAAAAAGAGATGTTTTCGGTATTAAATATTATGTTTTCAGGGTCAAGGAATATGCTGTGACTATTAATTAATTCCTAGCATACACCAATTCAAAATGGTCACCAAAATGGAGGAAAGTTTATGTATGGTACTAAATTTTAATTCAAATAAAAATTTGATATACTTTTGCTGCATGTTGTGACAAATAGTGGATATAATTGTGTATAAGAAGATGTTGAATAACAGTGAATAATTGATCCAGTAGCAATTAAAGATTTAATTACGGAACATCGAGTACATACCAATCGGGATGCATATATTTTCTGCCAAGATTCTGGAAAATCTGAAGCTGTGGTACATACATTAATTTCAGTCATTAACTGCTTTGCATATTACTTTAAATATCGACCAGCTTCGTGATACTCCACAAAGCATTTCTGAAACACTATCAACAAGAAGTGTTGAGTGGCATGAAAGCTGTTGTACTAAGTATAACGCCAGTATGCTTGAATGATGTAAGAAGAAAATAAAAGTGCATGGAAAGAAGAGAAAGAGATCAGAAAAGGATAGCCCTAACAATGCAAGTGGCCCAAAAGCACACACTCGATCACAAGATGATGATGAACCACAGAGAACCATGCAATGCTTATTTTGTGATGAGCTGAATGAAGATGAAAATTATCATACTGGAATGCACCTTTAATACAGTGAAAGGCAGCGAAACTACTTCAAGATCGAAGATTAAGAGCAAAACTTGCAGTTGGTGATCTGGTATCATCAGAAGCTTGAGACTACCGCCTTTGTCTGGTTGCCTTTAATAATCTCTTACAGTCTTTCAAGGCCAACAAGAAAACCTTTAATCTCAACGTGTTGTGCGGCAATCAAGTGACTGTTCCGAAACCGAGTGAACCACCGAGAACCCTCCAGTGCGCCCGCCAATAGTGTCAAATGTCCTCAAGAGATAGCGCCAGGCCAAGGGGAGCGTTTAAGCCCAAAACTTTACAAAAAAAAGGACCAAAAGACAAACCAGTGGTAATAATGTGACAATGATGTATATAGGATTAATAAAAATAATTATAAGAGGGTATATATATATATATGTTTAGTATAAATTATCGATCTAAGACTTGTGGAGGAGGGTTGGGCCCAACCTCCTCCAAACTGATAAAGATGGTTGATGTATGGAGATAAGGAAAAATGGAACCCAGTAATAAGCCACCAGAACTTACTTCAGATACACTAATTGGTCTATGTGTAAATTTATTTTCTTAAAAACAGTCTTCCTAGTCTGTCAACCTACCCTAGCGCTCAGAACCATTCGGGCTGCCACCCTTCCTATTCCAGCGCTAAGAACCATTCGGACTGAGAGAAAAGTTGCTCAAATCTGTTGATGGTCTTCTTGAATGTCCAAAGGAAAGGTGCTTCTGTATTCGCTACTGAAGAAGAGAGTCTTCAATTTGCTAAGACTGCTAGAATAATGAGGCGTTATTATTATTTTTTTTAAAGCCATTTAAAGGAAAATTTGACAAACAATCTTTGATTCAATCCACATTAAAATTGTTGCTCTTGTTTCTTCATATGTTGCTAAATGGACCAAATTTGAACACAGATTTAACTGTAACTGATCCAGAAATCTCACTAGCTCAATTGATTACTTTCAAATGTGTGAAAAGACAAAGAAATGTTAGGAAAGAAGATTGAATAATTCAACAAAATTCTCATAAGGAAACAACTAACTCCTGCAGTTTACCGTGAAATAGTTCTACATAGCCATGGAAGACATAAGAAAAGCATAGATGATTTTTATTCACTTGGTCTATGTTTCTTTTAAAATAACTAACATGATATGACAAATGTAGAGATAAAAATTATATTTTATTTGGAGGTCAACTATAAATCAGATGAACAGTCAAATATATAATATAAGCATGTGACACACCTATAAGATATAATTTCTTTTAAGTGATTGGTGAGCACTTTGCCTCCAACATCAATACGGCGAATACCCTGCTTCAATTTCTTTCCTTTAATATAAGGAACTATATGAGTGAAACTGAACCCAGAATCCACCAGGAGACAGCACAGGGAAGATGGCTTGTCAGTGCGGTATTTGTAGCTACTCAAATCACCACCTGAAACCAAACATAATATATTTTGGAATTAATGAATATTTAACCAAATAATTGTACCTCTATTGTTGCTGCTCACTAGGGGGATGCAAGGTGTGTGGACACAATAAGAGGGGATGACACCAAAGGAACTATCTATACACATTTTGTGTAGTGTAACAGCAGGTTTTTTTTAAATCTCTGTAGTTATCTATAACCACAAACATATTTCATAAACACAGCTTACATGTACTGTATCAATATAAATACAAAGACAAACTATATACTAATTTACTTTTTGAACCTTATAATCACATGTGCGCTGATAAGATTTGACTTGACCTAACTACAATCACACTTCGAATTTTGTCTGCACGTGCTGTATTTTTCGTTACTGTTGATATTTTTATGGTCATTAATTTTGTCAAATTTTCTGGTACAGAGTGTCTACTGGACTAGAGTTTTGAAATTCTAGTATATTTTATTTTATAAAATCTAGTATATAGGAAAGGTTCTAAGAACCAAATTTTCCCTATTTCAAAAGTATTAAATGATAGAAAGTTAGGAAGTTAGGGTTATATCTGTCATAATTAAACGTTTTTACTTAAAGAATATACAACTGCATCAGCATTTAAAATTATCCTCTCTAGTAAATTTCTCTATCTTGGAAATAAGTGTCATGGTTTAATTTAAGTAGAGTTCATGTACAATATATATATATATATATATATATATATATATAGTCACTATTCTGCTTAACCTGTGGGCCTACGAGTCAGGACGGGTAGGCAGCGGCAAATAATTGTGGGGTTCATTTTGGTCTTGTTTATTGAAATCGATTAGTCACTATAAGAGTGTTTGAATGTGATGTAGGTTTTAAAAAAGGTTGAAAGAGTTTAATGAAAGATCCTAGTTATATCAATATCCCTACTCAGCAGTTCTGTGGCCTGACCTATCTTTGGTATTATAACTCTAACTAGAGTTGAACACATGGCCGCCTGGTTGCACAATTGTTTTATAGCTCAGACTTTATACTGAACAGGGACTCAAGCTGTAGGATATTCTCCTCACAATTGACAATATGGCTATGTCATTATTGCCTGCTCCAAACCAGTGGTTCTCAACCTCTTTTTGCTTGTGGCCCCCTCCTCCTTAAATGTTTAATTATAATGAATATAATATTTTAATAAAAATGTATTGTACCTTATCAACTGCTCTTTTCATTTATATTATGTATAATTTGTTTATAATATAGTAAATATTAATAATAGAAGCGGGTTTTTAAACTAAAATATTTTTTATAATAGGATTTTTACTCATATAACACTGTTTATTTACATTTTACAATACAATTAATAATGCTTTTAATAAAAAATAATACAATACTATTGTGTTCCCTTACTTCAGTGAGAGCCTCAGCTCAAGATCAACAATGAAGTTAACACTCGTCCAAGGCGAGAGATGTGATAATATTATGTGGAGCAATGTCTTTTCATTCCTACCAATGATGATTAAAAATGTTCACTCTTTTCACACAGTGTTTAATTTATCATTTCAATCAATCGTATTAAAGTAGTGAAAACAATTAAAATACAAGAATTTTATAATTTCAGAAGCAGGCAATTAAAATAAAAAGCAGAACAAAATATGGATATATACTGTACAAGAACGTGTATCCAAACCATTAAACATAAACAAGAAAATTGGTCCATGGGAACAAGCCATTTTTGGCAGTTTGGATTTTTAAAATTTATGACTGGTCTACATTTTTTAAGGAAGTGGAAAATTTTCAAACCAATATTCATAGAAGTTACTTTGTAAGTCATTCTAATTATAATAAAACAAAACTACCGTGTTAAATTCATATATTATTTTTGTAGAATGAGGGTATTCAAATTCAATTGAAAGCTAATAATGTATGTGTAATGCAAGTTCATACTATTATGAAAGGTAATGCTTAGTTGTCGAAAAAATAGTAGCTGGAATGTGTAACTTACTTCCAAAGTTGGGAACTACCACAATATTAAAACTTGCGCAGAAAAATAACTTCCCCCAAACACTATGAATACTGATCTGAAGAATAGCTGAAAGTTTTACTTAAAATCTGGTGGTAAAACTCATGAGAGAAGTGGAAGTTATATAGAAATATAATACATCATTTTTCCAGTTTACCTGGGGTTTTGTCTGAGTCACAAGTACAATACCTATTTACTAGTTCTGGGAATCCCCAGATATAAGATTAGAGTTAAGTACAAAAGGTTCTGTGATCCAAGCAAGGTACAAAAAACAAGATAGTGAGTTATTGTGTTAAAATATGTAGTGACCATTTCATATTTTTTAATTTCAACTTTATATTGGTAATAATTTTATTTTAGAAGTGATCTTTTCATGGCCCACTTAATAGTTTTCATGTCTCCTCAATTTTACGAATTTTACCTATGGACCCTCAGATATATGGCTTGGCCCCTGTTGAGAACCAATGCTCTAAATTACCAAAGGCTGCAAGCTATAACAATATGGATATCCCTTGTATGTGTATGTGTATGTGTATGTGTATGTGTATGTGTATGTGTATACACACACACACACACACACACAAATTACATTTGTTTGAATGGCCTCCACCACACCACCCCCTGGCAGCTGATCCTTTCCCCACCAAGTTATCTTTTTTAGTAATTAATTTGTTTAGTACTATACATAGTAATAAATATATAGAATCCTCAATGAAAAACACACATCAAATACGATATGAAGAGAAAATTACTTGGAAATAATAATTATTTCAGTTACCTATGATGATTAAAAATTATAAAAATTTGTTTAGGGTGGGGACAGAAATTAACTAACACTAAGAAGTATTCTGCTTCTTCCATCACTTTCTCCAGAACTGGTCTACTTTTTTACTTCCAATTTCATTATTTCGTCCGATGCTGTTTTTCTCTTTCGGTTTAAGTCTATCTACTTCAATATTTATTTTCTTTTCAAGAGCTTCTATCCTAATTCTTGATGCATTCCTCACAACATGAATCATCATCTTTAAAATTGTTATATTTAGAAGTCCTCTAGCATACGTTACACATTGAGCAATAAGGATGTCCTCATGTATGTTTTCAAACAGACATTCTTTATATACAGATAAAAATTTCGCTCGACAGCTGCATTGCTATGAAAGAGAACAAGGACTTTTTAGTAAAATATTTAAGCTCCTGGGATACCGTTTCTTTGGAAAAAATAATCATAAAGAACTTATCAAGCTTGTCGCTATTTGAAGTGAATCCTTTAAGGTAGTCATTAACTTCTTATTTGATACAAAATTCAAGTAGTCTCTTTTTACAGCATCGGCTTGCAAGCTAGAAGTTGTTTCTTGTTTAGTCTCGTCTCGTCTACAGCAGAATTTATCTTAAGATGGGGTGGTAGTGAACGTGAGTTTAGGGCAGTATTTTCGAAGTTTTATATCATAAACATTTTTCGGCCAAAATAAATCAAATATTTCTTCTATAGAATCATAGAGTTTAGTTTTCTGCACATGCTAATCTCAACAGTTGTTGAATATCTGTCAAGGGTGTCCTGGAATTTAGTGACAACTTTTTCTCTGCATTTAAAAAGTTTGTCACCAAATGCCGCTATGCTCATGACAGATATTCAACAACTGTTGAGATTAGCACGTGCAGAAAACTAAGTTCTATGTTTCTATAAAAGAAATATTTGATTTATTTTGGAAAAAAAAATGTTATGCTATAAAAACTGCAAAATTAATGCACTAAACTGGTGCTCACTAGCACCCCACCTTAAGGGTCCTAAGAGATGAATTCATCATGATTGCAGAAGAGAGACAACTGGTACCTTTGACAATTTTGCAGGAGAGAGGACACTTGGGTAAAAGTTTGTTGCAGAGATCAACTAAGAATGTTTGAAAATCCACTCTGAACTCAAGTACTTTGATGTCTTTAATGTGTTTTAAGGCTGCTGATGCTGCGAATGCCCAATATCTACAGTGAGGAGTGATTTCATGTTGGGCTGTTTCTTCAAATCAATGGATAGCGATTTTTTTTAAAGTATTTGCAGAATTAATTACTTCAAATTTTATAATAAGTACTCAAGTAGTTGACTTATATATACAAACATAAATGGCAATAGAAGTCGATTGTTCTGATATTCAGTGGGGTATTTCCCCAACTCAGTTGAAACTGACAGCATGAATTCCAACATTGCTGTCAAAAGTTCACCCATCACAAAGTTACTTAATGTTTGAAAATTATCAGGTTTTGGAGGATTCTTGTTAGAAGAATAAATATATTTTTTTAATAAGCCAGCATCACCATTGCTCAATTTAACATTTTTTGAGTTTTCTAGCCATCTAAAAGAATAAAACTTCATTGAGAAATTAGATGATGCTGTTATTCTTTGGTAGTCTGCCCATCTTGTTGGATAATCTTTAAATAAATAATATAGAGAGCACAAAAAATGACTAATAGCCCAATTGTAGTTAGCATGTGCAGTTTTGTAAGAACTATGAACAAGGTGTAATGAATAAGTTCCAAATTCCAGCAAATCAAGATCTTGTAGAGAATCTTCCTTCAAGTAACTTTTAAGATCATTTTAAAATATGAGGTTTATATGGCTCATCCATGGAAACTTGAAGCATTTTTTAAAGATCCAAACACTCTTCTTTGAGCGCAGATACAAAGTTCATTATTATTATATAAAGTTCATTATTGTGATGTTGCATGATCTAAAAATCAAGCTGTTAAATATATTATATGAATTTCATTTTCATTCCAAAGTGAACACCAATATCCATTTGGGTCTCCTGAGCTACAGTATTTATGCTCTTATCAAATGAAATGCAGTAAAATTAGTATTGATTAGCCATATTTGCAAGCCCACTTTTAAAACTAAATGGTACAACACAATCTAGCAAACTTTATCATGTTGTGTATGTATTATGGCTTCGAAGAAAATGTTCAAAAATAGGTTGTGAGTAAACTACCCATAAGTATGTTTTCTTCATAAAACCAACACATCATCTCATTAATCACAATAATCTCACTATATATATATATATATATATATAAACAAATTGTTCAAATATTTTTAACAAAATTCAATATTTCATAAATAACTTATTTGTGAGCTATCCAAAATTATTTGTTAGTGTAAAATTCAAAATGTATTCTTATTAATCATGAAAAATTATTCACCAATTCCCATTTTAAATTCAATCTTGAAGGTAAATTTTTAAAAATTCTATAATTTGTTGTAGGTAAACTACCCTTAGATTAATTTAATTTAGATAAAAAAAAGATACATTATTATTGATGTGTAAAATAGTCCCCCCGATACCAATTTTTATACAAATCATTAGTCGAATTTAAAAAAAATTAAACTTCACAAAAATCAGCCATTGTTTAACCCTCCAGTACACATGTAACGGAGTTTGAGTCCGTAATATCAGAGTTTTGTTGCCATCTGCTAGTAAAACCTATTTGAGAGCTGTGTGGCCTAGTTGCTTCCTCTACTGCCTTTCCACAGTTCATAGTGGAATCTAAAATTGCCTCGTGTTAGTCTGCTATTATTGGGACTGTGAATCCGCACACGTGAATTTATGCTTCAGGTGAGTTTTACTACTTTGATTGAGTCATTTATTATTTCCAACACTTATTTTTATGAATACTATATTTTCTTAGTTCTTGACAGATTTTAATTAAATTTTCATTTAATTATCAGCAATTTATGAAAATATACCACCTCAAATATTATGAGCATGCGCGCACATGTGTGTGTGAGCATGAATGCATAGTGTGTGTGTTTGGTTTTGTTAGTTAACACTTGTACACTTTTAGCTACAGGAAAATGTCTGAGCTTAACAACAAAGATGTACTAAGCCGGCTTGACGAAGATGAATTCAGTGCTTCTGATGAGAGTGAGGCAGACAAAATTAAAGATGTAGATGGCTCTGAAGTTCATAAACCCCAAATTATGCTTTATAGTGAAACAAAATTGGGTGTTGATAAGGTGGACGAAATGAAGTCTGCTTATTCTGTAACCAAAATAACCTGAATTTGGACTTTGGCGGTATTCTTTTCATTGATGAATATTGCAGAGATAAATTCCTAAATAGTTTACAAGGAAAATACTACATCCAAAGTGGCAAATATGTTGAAACTACTTGCTAAGGAGCTTCTGAATGATCATTTGCGTTTGGGAGCCCAACAGCAGAACTTGCCTACTACAATAAAACTACATCTTGTGGTCTTGGGTATTCACAAAGTTCAGCCAGAAGTCAGACTAGTTTAAGAGTGAACTCGAGGAATGTGTTATTTATTTTTGTGACCAGATTCAAGTGCAAAGGTTATGACAGCACACAGTTCTGTGCTTTAAATGTGACAACAAAATGCAATTTATGGATCTAAATGAAAATGATTTTGACAATGACTGGGTGATTGGCGCGTTACCTTAGCAAAAAATCTAACTAGTTTATCTTTTCAATTTTAGATTTAGTTTAACCAAAACTCTTTTGTATCATTAATTTCATTATTCTTTTGTGTCATTAATTTCATTATTCTTTTTGTATTGTATTCTATGTATAAAAATGTTTTGTAATCTCAGTTAGTTCATAAGTAGTGTTATAAGTTAGTTTATTGTAAAAATTGTATTATGGTTATAAACTATTGAAAAAATGAGGTGAAACAGTTATGCGAGAAAATTAATTGAAAAATGTTTATTTATATATGTGTAAAATAATCATTTTAAACTAAAACAAAGGTTCGTAAATGTTTCAAAAGTACCAATAACTGTATGAAATCCAACCGAAGACTGCAGTAAAACGGTTGTGAACTTACAGTCTATACCTGTGTATAACCATTATAGGTATCCATGCGTGCACCACTATTTATTTTTTTAGTTCTATACAACTACTCATAAGACAAACCAGTTAAAAGATACCCATTTTGGATCAAATCAAATATTTAAATTAAATAACAGTCATAAGTAAATTACCTACAACCGAATTGTCCCTCCAAAAACAAACAGGCTATACAGCTTTATTTGTCATGTTATGGTCTAGCACACCCCAGATATACATTGTAAGCAAAATCATAAAAGCCTCTTTCAAAACAATTTAAATTTTGAAAAATCACTCAACATTAAACCAACCTTTATTTAATTTGTATGCAAAACAAAGTATAAAGTGTTATTTTTCATGTCGAATAAATAGATATGCGTTTTAAACAAGATTGTTAAAGTCATTTTCAAAAAAATTGGAGTTCAAAAAAAATTACTCTTTGGTAAACTATCCCTATTTGAAGAGCCAGGGTAAAAAAAATTGTGGTATAGCCTTATATGTAATATCTAAATGTCAAGTATGACAATTTAAGTTTTTATGAAAATTTACCACAATGCAAGCCTTTGATTGTATTTATTTGTATTTACTCAGGCAAAAAAAGAGATTACCTCAAGTGGATCTGGAACTAGAGACGCAAACAAATTGTTTCTATGAAGGTGGTCCAATCAATTTCCAGCCAATGCATTTTCTCTTAACTAATTTAAAACCAATTCAATATTATTTACTATAACATCGCATTTTACTACCCATCCGGTGTATACACTTATGTACTAATTACACTAAGGGGTTCAGGATGAGGAAGTTTGAATTTAGAGAAAGTGTATACCCACTTTTGCATGGCTAAAATGGTGGGAAACCATTTAGGTGTAAAAACCTAAGCACATGTTTAGTAATAAGTATTTAATGTCTTGATAGCTCAATGAAACAGGAAAAGAGGAAGTTGCGTTGCATGTTTCACACTCCCTCCTGATGAATTTCAATAGAATGAAACCTGAGTCAGGGGATTGGGAGGCAACCATTACCTCTTTGTCCAGTGGTAGCAATGTGTTATACTTTTAATTGTTTCTATCCACCTTTCCTGTACCTTATTCTAAATACATATACAAAATACCTCAAAAAAAGTGATTGTGGAGTTTCAGCTAGTAGAAGAAAGTGATTAATGGAAGGTTTGGGTGATTGTAGTTTTTGTGGAGTTTTAGCTAATAGAGGAAAGTGATTAATGGAAGGTTTGGGTGATTGTGGAGTTTCAGCTAGTAGAAGAAAGTGATTAATGGAAGGTTTGGGTGATTGTAGTTTTTGTGGAGTTTTAGCTAATAGAAGAAAGTTATTAATGGAAGATTTGGGTGATTGTGGAGTTTTAGCTAATAGAAGAAAGTGATTAATGGAAGGTTTGGGTGATTGTAGTTTTTGTGGAGTTTTTAGCTAATAGAAGAAAGTTATTAATGGAAGATTTGGGTGATTGTGGAGTTTTAGCTAATAGAAGAAAGTGATTAATGTAAGATTCGGGTGACTGTGGAGTTTCAGCTAGTAGAAGAAAGTGATTAATGGAAGGTTTAGGGTATCATATCCTTGCAAAAGCTTCTTGAAGGTTTTGTAGAATTTATGGCAGGGGCGGCTTAGGGGCCATATGAACCAGGCGGCTGACCAGGGCGCCGGCTCGGGAGGGCGCCAAACAGAGCTAAACCTAACCTAATGTAGCCTGAGCTAAATGAAATTAATCCCCAAACCTAACAACTCCAAACCTAACATAACCTAGGCATAATATAGAGTTTCTAGGCATAAAAATCATTCACTTTTTTTTGTGGAGCCTTTAGATTATTTTACTATCACACCCAGGCTATGTTAGGCTTGGGGATTATTTTAATAATTTTCCAGAGTCCAATTGCCATTGGAAATGTGGTAGCTTACAGCTAGCAAGCATAAGATTTAAAGAACAGTCAAAAGAAAAACAAAATTGAATATAAATTTGTCAGGAGTCCTTTGCTCTGAGCAAGGACAACACCACAAGCTACAATGAGAACTTTTGTTTACAAGTCTCATCTCACAACTAGTGCCTTCTTCTGCGCATGCACATACCCACATTTATGACGGTACAAATGCGCACACAACCTCCTACCATTTTTGTGTCTTTGTCTTGCTGGATGCTCGTTACCTTGAAGATCGCTATCATTCATTTATATAGTTTTGTTTAGTAAAGTGTTACTGTGTTCATTTGGCCATTCACGTCTACTATATTCTTCATAACCTTTCTAACAAAATTTGTTTTTTTAAATGTTTTGACTGCCAAAAGTGACAACAAATTAACATTTTATGGTTTTGAAGGTTATATGGTTGGGTGAATGGCTTCATGAAAGTATATCTGGTAACTTTTGCTAGCTGTCAGTTATCACCACTCCTATGGAGAGTGGACTATATTTTCCACCAGTTATATAGGGGCGCCACAAAGAAATCCTGCCCGGGCATGAAATTTACCTCGGGCCGCCCCTGCTTTCTGGATTAGTTAGATCTTTTGATGTTGAACGGGTGGCAGCTAATGAAGAGTAGATATTGACTATTTGTGGGTTTTAGATGTACCCAAGTCTTGATGTGACCATATAACAACTTTATTTCCACAAAAAGAAATGTCGTTTGGTCTTTGGATTGATTTGAGAGAAAAAAAGATGTTGAGGTTGGCAGATTGTCCATACTACGAATATGTCTTCAATGAAGTGAAACCAGCAGTGGGGTTTGTTGATTTGTCAGTCAAGAAATGTTGAGGTTGGCAGATTGTCCATACTACGAATATGTCTTCAATGAAGTGAAACCAGCAGTGGGGTTAGTTGATTTGTCAGTCAAGAAATGTTGAGGTTGGCAGATTGTCCATACTACGAATATGTCTTCAATAAAGTGAAACCAGCAGTGGGGTTTGTTGATTTGTCAGTCAAGAAATGTTGTTTCGTTTTCCCAGGAACAGATTGCTATAAAAAGTTGCCATCCTTGTACCCATAAAATTGTCATCCATGAATTGAAAGTGAGTTTTTTTACATTAGAAATTTAATGAGATCTAGGATAAATGATGCGGAGTTGATCGGGAAATGTTCTACAGCACCATGAAGTATATTATATACAATGGTAGCAAGTATGGTGTTTAAGGTAAAGGTTGGGGGAAAGATATTGAGTTTTTAACTTTATAATCAATCACCTGCTTTCATGGTCGAATGCTCTGTGCATCACTTTCACAAAAGATGATGGGGAGATCAAGGTTCAAATCTCTGTCGAGTGTACTGGGTGGTTTTCCTAAATAGTTCCCCAATCTCTCTCCACGTAAATGCATGCACACTTTCTTTCAAAGTTCAACTTTCCTCATCCCTAAAACATTAGCATAATTAGTACATATGGGTGGTGACAAAAATGCAAACAAAGGAAAAAAATATTATAATAAGAATAGTAACATTATTTAACCTAACTGTCCATCTGAACCACAGCCGGGTTATAGCCTCACTCTTTTACACTTTTCTTTCAACAGCACTAGCCTCATCTGTATCCAATAGTCTTAGGTCACTCCTTAGGTCTTCCAAATGGTCTTCTTTCCTCTGGTTTTCCTAGGTACACCTGTTTTATAATTACCTTCTTCTTTCTTTAAACATGCCACAACCACTCTATTCTTTTACTTCTTATTATTGCTGTAGTGATTGCTTTCTTAAAAAGATCATGTATCTCAACATTTCTCCTAGTTTTTAATTCCCCATTTTCTTGCACCAAACCAAAAATCGACTTTATTAATTTAGCTTCTTCTCTATATTCTTGCTGCAGACATAACACGAATCGTTATGGCAGTCAATCAGTGCAGTAATCTCACGATAATATTATTCAAGTAAGTCTGTATTAGTGTAGCTCATAGAGAGGCCAGGAGTGCCCAACAGAAATTCTTAGAGAGGGTTGGCTGCAGTCAGTGTTAAGCATTGGTTACATGGAAACACGCTTACTGTGCCAATAAATATGTAGGTTACAGTCGACTCTCGAGCTCCTGGCTTATGTAATAAATTAGAAGAAAACATATTTACTTACTATTTATCCGCAAGAGACCTTGACATTCATAATCTTCAAAGAATATCTCTGCCATACCTTCTTGAATCGAGTTGAAATTAAAATAAGGTTCGGTGACAATCAAGGGGGATTCAGTGAAATTGACAGAACAACAGTCTTTGCCGAAAATGTAGTCCCAAACATTTTTCTGAACATCCCAGTTGACCAGATATCCCTGCACAGAATGAAAACAGTGATAAGGTATATTTTTTATTTTGAACTAAGACTTGTTAGTGATTACTATACCATAGTTGTATGTGCTAATGTGAGCACTGGCTACTTAAAACAATGTAATCTAAGAGAACTAAATGGGGTGAGTTATAAGGAAATGTAAAAGCATCCATTTAGAGGGAATAAGGGAAATATAATATAAATAAATCGTCCAACACAACCATACATACTTTTTCATTTAGTATATTACTATGACTAATTGTTTTTAAATCCGTACTCAGTAAACTATCTTCAAATATTTATTTTTTGAAAAACATACATACATTCTTATTTTTCATTTCAAAGACTCCACAAATATTATTTTTTATAAAAAAAAACCTTAAAGCTATTTTTGGAAAATTTTGAATTTTAAGAATTAGTTATCAATCAACTTTAATTTGTGCGCTATAATCAAAATCCCAAAAAAATGCACAACATCTAAATATAAAATTAAACAAAATCCATCACGTGGTGATTCAGCTCTAGTCCCATTGTTGTAAGACCTACCATTTTGATTTTAGGGCAATTAAAACATAAAGATTCGTCAAAATGTTTAAGATTACAACACCGGTACTTTTTCTACGTGTAAATGTAGAAATGTCCTTGATAATGAAGTTAAATCAAGTCTCCTGGGTCCTTGATCAATAAAGAGCAATGTATTATTACAACTAGCACGAATGTTCTACCAGTTGCACTAAAGTATCACAATGTCAGTCTTATAATACACCTGAGTCACAAGTTCTAAGCCTGATAGAAGTCTCGGCAAAAGAGAGAGTCATGTCAGAATGTGTGTATGATACTGATTAGTCTTACTATCTGTTGTGGAGGGGATGGATCAGAGGGATCCATATTTCAATGTAAAATGTAGAGTTGTAGAGTTAGAGTTGTAACATTGTTATTCAAATAATAGAATATCTAATGTTAAGGCTGCGCAAGAGTGAGAATAAAGTTTTATTTTTTAAATATCAATTTTTTTTATAATGAGGTTTGCTAGTAAATTAACAAATATTTAATTTGTAAAAAATATATCAAAATTGATATATATATATTTTGTTTAACAAACTATGTTTAATCAAATTTATAAGTTATTAACTCTTTGAACAAGTGTTAAATAGCTAAAGTGAAAGCTTTAATTTTTTTAATAGGTGTGAAGATAGTATAGCATAAAGCTGTGAACATATTTTAGACACCTTTTAGGGGTCTGGGACCTTCTACTAGTGTTGTGCCCAAGTAATATTGCACAGTTGCTCAGCGTGCCACTAACCTTAGCCCACCAAATCGTTTATATTTTCATACTAGTTCACTAGTGCAACTATTATAACAAACTTAAGTTGATCTTGTAAAATGTAAATGTAACATGTTTCTAAATCAAATGCATTAAATAACTACTGTTTCTTGAATATCTAGAATTTTAATATAAACACGGTGGCCATAGAAATTCTATTTTCAAATTTCCTGACTTTTCCAGGTTTTCAATACAAATTTTTTTATTTTGCCCTGGTCATGGTTTTAGCTGTTTATATAACTGTTGGTCGCTAATCATGGATCGATCTTCAATGGCACACATGTTTGAACTGATATTAATTGTCTGTGACCTGCAACTTAATTATATTTATGTATAGATATATTTTCTAAATTTAAAAATGACACTTGGACACGACAATCAAAGCCGGGACCTTTTGCTTAGTATGCCAATGCTCTAACCACTGAGTAGAGCATTGGCGTACTATGCCACCATATCAAGATATCATAACACAGTCACTTTCAACTTGGTAGGGATTTATGCTGCCAATAGTATATTGACAGAATAAGCTCCTTCCAAGTCTTAAGGTGGCTGCATCATCTGATAGCTAATGATCTTAATTTATCACTCACATGTAGCTGACAATTTCCACACATCCATCACAGACTCTGCCTTAAACTATGAGTGAAGAACGACCCAGGTCATAGGACGATTCCTGGATAGCTCAGTGGTTAGAGCATTGGCGTGCTAAGCCAAATATCCCGGGTTCAATTCCCGTGTCCAGTTGTCATTTTTCAATTTAAAGAATATGATATTTAGATGCGGCTATAGCCGTAGTTAACAAATATAATAGCTTGGCTATTATATATATATATATATTTAAGACAAGTGACACAATAGACAAGCTACAAGACATGAGCAGGACATAAGGTATCAAAAGCAATAAAAAAATTAATATTGGACCTTTCCTATTTCTGAGTTGTGCAGCCCTGTCGAGGCTGTGATATGCAAAACCTATTTACAATGATGGTAATAAAACATCTTAAAAAAAACAGATGTACAGAAAAATAAGGTGACTTTTTTTCAAAATTTGTAATAACATATCTTTTAAACAAGAAAAGTTTATAAATTGGTTGTATTAATTAAAGCTAATGGCTAATTCTTGGAAATGTCATCTTGTAGATAGAAACTTTACTAGAAAAATATAATTTCATCATGACATAAAATAGTGCTTACTTATTATAAAGACTATACAAGACTTGCAAAAATTTGTAACTAAAAATTGTAATGTTTGGTATAAAAATTTGCAAATAATGATACATTCCACATGAAAATGTTAAATTAGGCCCAAAGCATAAATAAAATATATTTTTATATTTTCAAACAAACTATTTGGTCATCTGTGTTTTGTTGGTGTGCCCAATGAACGACCTACAGTGAAGGGCAAGACTAGTTTGTGTTGAAGATTCAAATAAAGTAATACCAAGAAACCAAAAATAGTTTAATAGACAAAACTTTTTGATTTCAATCAATTGTGTTTTGTTCTTATTTGGAATAAAATATATATTAATAAAATGAGAATATCTATACTCCGAACAGGTAGTAAGACAAGAAAAAAGATAATTATTGTATGCATTTAATTTGAAACAAATTCACAGTTTTCCTATTTGCCTTTAAACCATTTTAATTGGTTTAACATCATCATCATCATCATCATCATCATCATCATCATCATCATGAACAGCTTCCAGCAACTGGGTGGGTCTGTTTGGAACATAAGTCCACTTCTCTCCCGCAACCTTGGCCCAATCCTCTCCTATCTCCCTGCTCCCTTCAGCCACCCTTCCCTTGGTCCTCCTCCATTCTTCTTACATGTCCATACCACCTTAGTCCCTATCCTGTCCTGGACTGGTTATTCTTACTATTCTTATTATTATTCCATTTCTCATCCTGCCAAATTTTGTCACACCGATCCTGCTTCTTAGATATTTCATTTCACTTGCCTGTATTCTGGTTTTATCCTATTCCTTCATTACCCATGTTTCTGCAGAGTACGTCAATATTGGTAGGTAAGAGTCATTGTAGATCAGTTGTCTGGCATATCCCTACTCCAACAGTGGTTAACATACATTTCAATAAATATTTTTAAAAACTATTTTTCTCTAGTCATAAAGTGATAATTTAGTTTAACCATCACATATTTATTAAGTTTGCATTAATCAGCGGCCGTAATGATATGCATTAAAAAGGAATGTAAAATATATTGTGCTCAAAAGATGAAGATTCAGCTCATTAGTAAAACAATTTCAATTGATTTGTTCTACTTCTATGAAAGCACTGTGATTTCAAATAAAATATAACTCTTCAAATTAAGAATATTAAATATGTTAATCAACACTAAGATATAAATATAATGAATGGAATGTAAGAGCGTTGGTGATAAAATCATTAAAAGTCTCAAAAATAAGTACAGGACTACTGCCATGAGTACAAAAAAAAGTTTTCCTATCACAATAATTCACTAACAAATAAACAAATGTATGACTTTATAAAGAGCACAGATTGTGCAGATGTGTTGTGAAAACAAGGTTTTTTTCAAATAAATAATATGTATTTTGTTTTATTTTACAAAGTTAAAATAATTTATGAAAGGAGTTTTTTTTACATATTTTATTGAATTTCCCAAATTTTCAGAAAGGTGTTTTTTCCAACTGTTCATTAAAGGGTCAATAAAAACATGACTTTGTACCCAACCCCTCATGTGGGCAGGGTGAAATGTGTCACAAAGTATGTAGCGTCTTATCATAGCTACAACGTTTAATTTCAAAAAAAGACACTAAATTACTTCAAATAATATTATACCATTTCACTATGTACATCTCAAGCTGACTATCTCCCACGTCACGCAACCGGCTACGCAAACATGTGGTCAAGACTGAATGTGCGGGGGAACTGGCTGGGCCAACATCGAGTGTTCAGGATGTATGAAGTATGACATTTCCGAAGCTATATGGTTCCACGTTGCCTAGATGACTGTTCTCGGGCTCTCTACGGCCTTCTCGTCACATATTCCTCTTTTCACCACTACCTCCTTCCCCCTCGCCAAGTAAAATATATTAAATAAATATTGCCAGGAGATCGGAGGACACTTCACTATTGGCAGGATATCGATCATGGACATGTCTACGTGTTCAAAAATGTAAGAACAAAATTAAGTTTCGGCTTTTTGTATGGCAAAATTCTTTTTTGGCCTTAGTATTTTATATATTCAATGATATATTTAGCGTTCTTCTGACCATCTGAAATTAAATATAAACATTTAACTAGGAAAGAGTCTACGATATGCAAGTTTATATGATGTTAAATCATGTATTAGTCCTTTTGGGGGATAAATGAATATTGTAAAGTAAATATCCGAGATTTTTCAATGAATCAAATATATATATCCTTTGTTTATAAATAAAACTTATGTTCATCTATTAACTTCCGACATGTTTACTTCGAAATTATGTCTATTTAACTAAGTAATGTTGTTTAGTTATTTTCTGGTTAATCTTTTTTTTTTCTCTCCTTGTTGGTTTAGTGCAATAATGGCTGCTTGGAAACATGAGCAAATATATTATTTAATAATATATTAGTTTTTTATGTCCTATCTGCTCACTCCGTATTTATTCTCCCCTTATTTTATAACCTTGTCCTGGAGGATGAAAAGGTGCTACAAGTGGTTTAAAATTAAAATTAAAATTAAAATTAAAATTATTACTTGTCAACATTAACTGTTGCAATAAACTTAAATATCTACCATAGATTGAGAAAGAGCAGTGAATAATTAATTTTGATCACAATTTTCAACCAATGTTTGTAGTTGCATAACAAAATGAACACATAGTGTTTGGTATTGGTATAGCATCATAAGCCGCCCCCAAGTTCATGCAAATGTAAGCACCTTTTGGAAGGGTAGGATGTAAAACAGTCCGGACGCATCTCTACAGTCTTCAACTTGGTCCCCAATAAACGGTCGTCGGCGTTCACTCTTTGCCTTCATAATACAATTGGGAATAGCTCTGAAACACATATGTTAAGAACAGGTATAATAAAACTGCACTATATTTGGAAGCTTGTTTGAAATCTTAGGCTAAGTTTTCTTAAAACATTGTTTGCAAATGAACATTGCCAACAACAAGAAACATTACTCAATCTGATTCTGCTGTCCACATGGTGCATATGGTTCCTTGTTTGTTTATTAAAATTGTTATAGTATGCCATGTCTTGGACAAATTAAAAAACTTTTAGGCTGATAGAAATATTTCTTACAATCACTGTTGTGGGATGTGACATATGAAAACTACAAAATCGCGTCAAAAAACAAGAGTCTTAAATGAAATTGATTAGACTTTATTAGTTAGTGCTAAGTCAATGAAGTTGAAAAAAGCTAATGTCATTTGACAATAATCTTTCTTACATTTTTTTAAACAATAAAGAATTATTTTACAATATTAATCAGGTTGTCAGTGTAAATTTGCTGGGTCAAGAACGCTTGTGGTTACTTTTGAAAAACTATTTTTATAAGAAAATTAAAAAACCCTTATCTTGCAGCATTATTGTCATCCATAAACTAAGACTATTTAATTAATAATTTGGAAAAAATTTGCTTGACCTATCTATTTCACACGGTATCGCAATAAAGCAACTCAAATCCCAAGTAGGATACTGTATTATTTCTTTATTCCCTTTACCCAAACCAAATTCTGGATCTTTTAGTGAATTATCACTAATCAAACCCTCACATATAGTTTTATTTGGCTTTGCAATTACGTGTTAAGCCAGGGGTTCCCAAACTTTTGAGACAGCATCACCCTTCACATGTAATATTTTCCAGTGATGCCCCTGTACCTAATATTTAAAAAAAATTTGCCCAAATTTTATTTGGTGGCTTTACATAACTCTCTTGTATTCTTTCGCATGTAAAATTACACAACTTAATATGAAGGAATATTGCTCCAATAAGACAGGTTTTCGATGGTTTCGTGGAACTATGCTTGGATAACTATAGTGTTGGTGAATACGTCAATGTCGACGAAATCCTAGAATCTTTCAGAGGAAAGTGTTCTTTTAGGCAATGTATGCCTAAAAACCTGCAAAATATGGATTGAAAATGTTTGCCATGGTCGATGCTAGATTATTCTACACAAGTAAATTAGAGATCTATTGCGGTACCCAACCGAATGTGGACAACAGGCCAAGTAGTGTTGTAAATAGAATGGTTTAACCCATACAAGGTTCTGGTCGCAACGTGATGATAGATCATTGGTTTTCATCGATGGCCGTTGTTAATGAATTGATTCAGAGAAAAAATCTGACGGTCGTTGCAACTATAGAGGAAAACAAAATGGAAAAAAAACTTGAAATAGTAAACACCAGGCCTCGACCGGCCCACAGTAGTATGTTTGCATTTGGAGAGAATTCAATGTTAGTATTCCATGTATCTAAAAAATATTGTAATGTCATTCTCATTTCGGGTATGCACGACTCTGATGAAATTGACAGGGGACCAGAATAAACCAAGTGTCATAACTTTCTACAACCTCACAAAGGGAGGAGTTGACGTTGTAGACAAGTTGAAGTCTGACTATACAGTTGCAAGAATTTCATTCTGATGGCCTCTCTGAGTTTTTTCTCAATTCTTGACATTGGTGCCATAGATGCTCAAATTATACAATGTAGCACAACAGAAAAAATTACAAGAAGAAAGTTTCTGAAGAGTTTGGATATTGAAGTTACCAGGATTCATATGGCAGTTAGAGCTTCTGCATGGCGATCTGCAGAAATTAGAAAATACCTTGGACTGGAAAATGAAGAACAGAGACCACAGCCAGTACAGAACAGAGACAGAGTTAAATGTGGCTTTTATTCAAAAAATAAAAATGGAAAAACTACAGAAAGGTGCTCTAACTGCGTGGTGTCAATCTGTGGAGAGCACACAATTACAATTTTCAGCTCATGTAAAGAAAAATTTATGAAAAATAAAGAGGATTCCGATAGAAAATTTAAAAAAAATCTGTTTGTCATTTAGTTTATAGTTTTTCAAGCTAATTTTCAAATTTTATGACTAATTTTGTATTTTATTTATACTATATGTGGTATTTCATGACTAAGAATTATATGGCAGTTTTGAATTTGTATTTAGAATTTGTAATTTACAAGATTTTAAGATAGGATTTGATATAGCCTAGGCCTACTTTTAAATTAGAATTGTATGCAAATTAATTATAATAATTTTGTAAAAAATAAACATATATTGAAAATATTTATATAAAATTTTTAAAAAAAGATAGCAAAAAAAATTTAAAAATACGGTAGTTAAATGGCAACAAAACAGTGGTCGGTGGGTGAGCGCTGCGCTTACAATGTTCATCAGGGAAGGGTCGACCAACAAAACCATCTTGACTAACTTATAGAGAAAACAAAAGTGAATCTGATATTGATATCGAACTTAAGAAATTGAAAAAAAATCTTGAGGAAAAGCAGGATAATAGATTTAAGCCACAAGGAGCCAAAAAAATGTTCAAGGCACTAGAGGAGGCTCGAAGCATTAATGAAACACTTGGAAATGGTGCAATAAACTTAGATGAACTATTTGATGAAGTGCTGGTTGCCAAGGCATTTTGGTCTTCAGACTGTGACACTTTCAAAACTACAAACTTAAATTGTGAGGAAAAGTGGGTTCAACTATTCAATTACTTCAACACTTCTGTATCGAACCTCGGTCAAGTACATTTTCTGCCTACCAGGCACTTCCACTCCTGATGAAGGGGTGTTCTCACTGATAAACTATGTATGGTCTCAACAAAGAGGAATAATGGCAAAATCAGGGATCAAAGTGTCGAAGAATATCCCAGCAGAATAAATCATTTATGTGGGGTTTTTTGTCCCCTACCAAAAAGGCCAGTTAAGACCAAAGTTTAACCTAACTTTAAGAAATTCACCAAAATAAATTTTAAAAGAAGTGTAATTTGAGTTTTGATCCTGTATGGGGTATGGCTTACAAACAATGGTTAGCAATATTTTATTTTGAAAAGCGTTACAAACGACAACTATATCATATTTAGGTTTTGTACTAAAATAATGAAGTTATTTATGATGTTTTGGATTTTTTTGAAGGTGGTCTGCCTCTCTTCTAGTAATTTCTTCCTCTTTTTGTACTTGGCAAATACCCGCCAACATTGCTTCAAAGACTTATGTAATCTTTCATTTGTTTCTGTGATGATCCTCCTTCTTGAGAAACCATGAAACTGTTTGGTAACTAAGACTAATAAATTTATTTGGAAAAGTGACTAAAAGTGAGGTTTTTTTTAAAGCAACTAAAAGTGAGAAAAGTGACCCACTGGCATCACTGCAGAATCAACAGTGAAATTCTTAATGTAGGTACCAATTGGAAAATAAACATTGAAATAAGTTGCACTGAGTTTTAAGAAAAGATAAAGAATAATAAAGCATTTCTAAGAAAGTTTCACACTGTAACTAACTAAATACGACTGGTTTCAACCAGATAATTTATGTTTGTTAAATCTCCTAGCCTATAGAAAATTATGCTTTACAACATATCTTTTTATTCATAGGTACTTTTATCTGTAATATATTAAAGTAAACTATAGTTATATCAGTGAGTTTGGCTTCAATTTTCATCTAAATTAAGGTGACCAATCGTCCTCCTTTAGGGAGGACAGTCCTTCTTTTGTAGGTTCTGTCCTTCCTCGAAAAGTGTCCTCCTACCTGTCCTCCTTTTCGATATTTTAAAACTAATCTGTTAATCTCTGTATTCAGAGAACTAATGCAACATTTGAAAGAGTTTTTTCAATTGGTAATGATTTTTGGACAAGTGAGAAATCAAGATTGAATGTTGATACTCTAGCTGCAGCACTTACCGTAAAATTCAATATGAAGGATATTTCTTGCTCCGAAATTTCCAATATATTGTTAGAAAATGATATATTGACAAAAAATATTCATTCAATGGAAAAATACTAGTTTAGTTAAGTAATTAAAAGGGATGTAAGCATAATTAGTGTATTTTTGTTTGAATTAATAAAATGTTTCATTAATTTACGTTGTACTTTTTTCTTAAATTATTTCGTCCTCCTTTTCATTGTAAAAAAATTGGTCACCTTATCTAAATAAATGATCAAAAATAGCTTTTAAATGGGAATTAATTTTCAAAAATTTATATTTTCAATTAAATCATAAACAACCTTTGGATTGGCAAGGGAGATGATATACTAATTTTCCCTTTTACGCCAATGGGGTTCTACGCCTTGATTCTCGTCTAGTAAAAAGCTGAAAATGTCCCGGTTTGGGAGGAAAATATTATGGTAAGCCTAGGTATTATTGTACCTTCCTTCAATTTTTGTATTATTACCTCGTGGTTCCTTATGTTAAAAAAAATTCAAGTTCAAACAAAAACTTATAGTAGGTGACCTGGTGGTCTAGGGGTAAGGTGTCAGACTTCTGTGCTGGGGTCCGGGGTTCGATCCTCGGTCCCGGCAGAGATTTATCTGAATGCCAAACCCTTCCTTCACCTCTAACAAGATGTGTATTAATCACAACTTGTGAATGTGAGGAATGCCAGGCCCCCACCGTGGTTCGGATTCCACGTTAAACTGTAGGTCCTCCATTTCATCTCACAATCACCCTAGCATTACACATTAGCGTAAGTGCGTATAACCCGAACGGGTAGTAAGACGTGGTGCTAATAATAATAATAATAAAAACTTATAGCAGTAGGCCTACTGATTTTATTACCGAGGTTCTCCTGAAGATGCAAATCCAGCTTTTGAAGTGTACGCTCCATTATCTAAAACAAAAACGTCGTGTTGCACCATGAATATTTGGACGTTAACGATTTGTTTAAAAAGCTTTAGTTATTGATAAAGAAATTGAAATTATTTTAAAAAGTTTTGTTTATAAGAAAAAAGTTAAATACAGTGTGGCTACGATAAAAAAATATTTATCAATATTTAAGTAGATCCCATAAGCTAGCGCTACTACTCGTTTAAGAACTAACTCAAGATATGTATCCTTGAGAGAAAAAGTTAATCGAATATTTTTCTCTTTCTTACACGCAAATACGTTAGTGTGATTTTTCAAATATAAATTAGTTTAAGTGATAACGATATTACTGTACCCTTTATTTTATATATATTGTAATTGTAATGTCACTTTGTTGAGATCGTAAATTCATGTGTGTTTTTTTCAGACCTCCTTATATCTATTTTACGTGTAATGAGTTGAATATTGCCGATGGCGCTTTTGTCTTATGTGTATTCTCTTTTTGACTATCAATATTAAAAACTGTTTTAAACTTGTTCTGCCTTTTTTTAATGAGCCTTACAAAGGTAAAGGGCCTAGGCATGGTTTAACACCGCACGAGTGACATAATGAAGTGAAAAAGATAAGAGCTTTTGATAGTTAGTTTACTTATATAGCAATACATTAATTTACATTTCTCGAAAGTTTTACTGTAAAAATTGTAAAAATGAGTAGATCTACATCTGGATTGCAAATAGTAGAAAAATTAGTTGGTAGAGAAAACTAGTAAAGCTGGAAATTTGCACCGAAAGCTTACGTGGAGCACGATTATCTGTTTGAAGTGATAGAAACAAAACCACTCATGACAAAAGATGTATTCAAGAAGAAATGGGTAAGCTATGTAAATGATGTGATCGTCCATAATATTTATGTTTGGACTTAGATTTTGGTGAGCTGTATAATTGTTGAAAGAATAACAAAATTTCAAATAAATATAATTTTAGTATCATTCGATATACCTTTTCCTTGTGAGAAAGTCCTATACTGTAATGATAGTATAAAATGTTGAATGATTTGCTATCTAAAGTAAAATAGAGTGTATTAAAATATGATAATAGGCTAATAATGGCAGGGCATTTAGGTATTATTCCCTTTATTTATTACAAATTAATCAGTTAATCAAATGATCAAGATCTTCACCATGGTTTTACTGTAATGTAATAGACTCAGATTTTGTAGATTTATAAAACCCATCCTAACTTACCGGGAAGTCGTAAAGATGGTTTTCAAACGTTTCAAGTTTGCATTTTTGCAATCATCAATAAAATGCTTACTACAAATTGTATAGTTCCGATTCCTTATCTCTTTTGTCACTTCATATAGTTTTAGACTCTATATTCTTTTCGACCAAGTATCGTAAATGGTGTTGCATAATATATGAAACCTATGTCTGATTCTTGATCTTCACATCCTGGCACACAACAGCCTTTCTTGAGAGGCATGATGATAAATAAATGATATTTAAGTAAATTTAGACAAGTCACTTTCTTCAAAATAAAACCATAAACTTGAAACAAAGCACATTTTCTTTTGCGGCGTGATTATTAATCACGTCAATTCTTATATAAGATTCAGTAAAATGTTGCTGAACCCATTATTTAATAAATAAACCAGACGTTATAATCTAAAAAATAGAGCTCAACTCAATTTAAAATAAACCACAAATATATTTGTTCAGAATCTTCCTGTTTAGTTGATCAAATGTGTTAACAAAAACAGTAATGGCGTATTTTTCATAGAGTTTAAGTCCACGCATGCACATACCTTTGTGACGTCATTTCAAGCTATTCCTGAAGTCAGAATGAGTCACCCACTCAAGAGAAGAGAACCAACCCTCCTCATGAAAGTCAGGAGTAAGCCTTTGGACCTACTCCAGGAGATGAGGCAACCCATTAACGAAGAGTCAGCCTCAAGAGGTACGCCAGCTCGATTGACCTCTATTAGGAGTGGCCACGTAATTAAGCAACCTGCAAGGCTCAACCTCTGAAGAGAAGAAATTTTGTGAACGTGTTCTTTTTTCCCTTAACGAGTTCAGTTAAAGTAATGTCAAGTTTTCTTCCATTGGTTAGGAAGGGGGTGTTCAAACTAAGGGTGGGAGGAGCGTTATGAATGTGTCGTGGAGTGATTGGCTACACTGGGTCTTACGATGGAGTCGTGAAGGTTACAGTGGGTGTGGACAGATGTCATTCAGGAAAGTGAAGTTGAATGGTATTCGTTACAGAGTATAAAATTAAAACATATCAGTTTTCCACGCTTGTCGTTTCATATCACTCGTTCTTTGGTCCTCGAGGAAGGAGAACGTGCTTCGCTACCAAGGTTTTCAGGAAGACTAAAGCAAATTGTCAGGCCACTGAGGGACAGACACTCGACACTTGACTACCCAGTAACACCCTGCTGGTCCACCTATATTAACCAAACTCGGGACGGACGTATCGGTGGCGAACTGTAGCGGGTATCCTAACCGTGCCAACGAGCTACAGCAAGCCGTAAAGCGTAACCGGCTGCGATGCAATACCTCGCAGCCGGAGTCCGTCCTACGGGACGCCACTCAACACTCCCCAAAACCCTCCCACACTGCACAGAGGGGGGCACCAAAGCATCTCCACACTAGCCACTAGCTTGCCCTTTTCAGGGCTGTGCGAAATGACCACCTCAAATCCTACAAAACAAAATGACACTGACATGACCTACTCCTCTACGGAAGCTTCCGACATGGAGACCGACACAGATGGACAGGGAACATTCACGATGGCAGACAAACTAGGCAGGAAACGAAAATTCAGACCACACAAACAAAGTCAAGCAAAAAAATCAACACTGACAATCACAAACAAGTTCGAGGCCCTGGAAAGAGCCAACAGCAAACATCAAGATGACCAACCACGGCAATCTACAAACAAACAAACACAAACAAGTACCACAGCACCCAAAACCAGATACCCACCGATAGTGACACTAGGCACCCAGAACTACAACCGCATCATTAAAATAGCAAAATAGATGGGAAATGACATCAAAATCACATACGCTTCAAATGGACTCAAAATTCACACCACAGACAAACAAGACTATGAATTAATGCAACACCTACTCAAAGACCTGAAACAAGAATTTCACACCTATACTTTACCTAGGGACAAACCAGTCAAAGTGGTCATCAAGGGGCCCAATATGGCCATCGAGGACATCCAACAAGAGCTTAAGGGGCTAGGTTACCCCGTCACTGATGTCAGACAGTTTTCAAAAAAGACATAAGCAGTATAACACCACACAAACAGTCACGCTTCTGCCAACTTTCCAAATCACGATCGCAAGAAACACAGAAACAGCCAACATCTACGAAATTAACTACTTAAACCACACGAGAGTCAGTATCGTTCCATACATCCCACCCATAAACACCATAGCACAATGCCACAGATGTCAGAGATGCGGCCACACCAAGAACAATTGCCAAAACATCCCTAGGTGTGTCAAGTGCACGAATCTACATGACACCAAGGACTGCCCGTAAAAAGACAACACAACCCCGCCCTATGTATAAACTGTAGAGGAAGCCACACGGCCAACTACAGTATGTGCCCCGTCTACGTGGAATTATTCGAAAAGAGAAAATCCACGCAAGAAAACAAGCAAGCAGCAAGACAGCCCCCTTCCGCTCACCAGGTCACATCTAACAGCTTCCCACAGTTAAGACTTAGGTCCAACCAACCAACCTACAGAGGAGACACGTGTCCCCACACACCCTAGCCAGAAACAAAACCCAACACCAACCACAGCGGCCCGTATCTACCAAAGCTACGCGTCTGCAGTTCAAGGACAACGGGACCACTCGCAACCACCTCAACAAGAGAAGATGTCAACAATCTCCAACATTAAGGAAATAATAGGCCTGCTCAAGGATCTTAACATATTAACAATCATAACTCACTTCAAACCTTACCTTGCCAGATTAAGGCATTGTACAGACGCTACAGAAAAAATGTTCATACTGATAGAGGGTGTTACTGATTACTTTACGAACCAGGATGACTAACAGAACCAAGACTTAGACTAAAGACATACGACGTGTTTTTATATGGAACGTGAACGGGATACTCACGCAAGCAAAAGAACTAGAGGAACTTTTCAAAACTTACGGTATAGATATAGCCCTAATCAATGAAACTCACCTAAACCCAAATAAAAATATACATTTTTTTGGCTATGACATATACAGGAGCGACCGACCCAACGGAAGGGGAGGGGGAACCGCGGTGTTAATTAAAAGGCCGTGTCAGCAGCCATTTGCCATATTAAATTGGCTGCTGACACAGTAGTTTTTTAAACTGACCAATGACAATAGCGCATTCGCCTTTTCAGTCAATAAGAAGCCGCGTTTCATTTTTGGCCAATGAACATTAAGCACGTGTATATAAAGGTAGGCGATCGTTTGGAATACAGTTGATCGCCATTCCCATTTTTGTATTCGTTACATACGTGTGGTGCTCAGCTGCTTTTTATGATTATAAAATGTATTGCCTGGCTAAGTATTATTTAAGTAGTTTATATAAGTATTGTGTTGTAGTGAGGTGCTTTTTATAATAACCTTCCGATAGGCGCGCGTATCCATCAGATACGGCCAGTTTGAGTTAGCTCCTGTTTCTTGGAAGTCAGAGGGAGTGGGGATTCCCACTCTCAGCTATTCTTCCACCCCCACCAGACCAATCGGCAGTCTTCTTCGGACCTCTATAGTGTTGACCTTGGTTCCGATATAGCTTGTGTCGTATACGACAGATACGCGCGACCGCTCTTGTAAGTTTTTAACACTTTCTTCATTTTAATTTAAACTTGCAATAAATTTTATACTAATAGCATCAAAAGTATTATTACATGTTTTGTTTTGCAAATTTAATTGTTCCCTAGAGACGTTTAGATGTTATTCTATTAATAATAATTATTTTGATATACAGAAACATTTAATATAATCCAGCCAATTGTAGGGAACACAAAAAACTTGAAGGCTATCATATGGACTAAAAATAATTTTTATAACAGTTTATGCCCTTAAGACTGAGTCTAAATAAATGGTTAAATATATACTTGTCATGTTACTTTTAATTCGTGTGTGTTTTATGGCCTGCGGTGAGATCAACCTAGACGCGTATCTGTAAGATACGCGCGACCATCCGCGAACCTTTGGAGGGCGCGCCTATCGGAAGGTTAAACTTAGTAGTATAGTGAGGTACTTTTTTATGATAGTAATTTTAAAGTGTTGAGGTTTTGCTAAGCTAATTATTATCCAAGTAGTTTTTATAAGTACCGTATTTTTACTCAAAATGTATTTAGCCATAATATCATTTGGATTCTACTTATTAAGTGGATGTTCCCGGATACGATCACCATGCTTTCACCAACTGTTCTGCTAGCATTGTGGAAGCAAATGCGTGGCAGTTTCAACGCACGTCTAGCTTCTTGACCTCAACATTGAAAAAAGACATGACGGTCGTTGGTTCGTATACACGAACGCGAGTGACGAGCACCACGCCCCTAGCGGACTTCCTTGGTAACTCTTTCTCCACCGTTCCAAAACCCCCTCCCATTTCCTCCCTATTCCCTTGTTTACTTGCCCAGTTTGCTAGTCAAGAAAACAGTATATAACGGGGGACTCCTAGGTTCACAGATTGTAGTTCATCATTGGATAACTTCGAAGAAGGAAACTCTGCTCCAGCACCTGTAGAAGATACTGCTGATCATAACGGCTAGGTCGTGGGTGTCACCGCCTCGACAATCCTGTCTATTAATCCAAGGATTCAGTTATTTTCCAAGTCCTTCAGACTTGTTGAGTTAGTCCATATGAATATGTAAGTTTTTGTTAGTCAAAGTGTCTCTGAGATTAGTCCCACGTCCGTCAGACGTGATGTTTTAGTCAGAGTGACTATGTTTAGTTTTTGTTAGTCAAAGTGGCTATTATATTAGTCCCACGTCCTTCAGACGTGTTTGCTTTAGTCAAGATGATTGTTTTCCATGTTAGTCAATCAGACGTGATGTTTCAGTCAGAGTGACTAGGTTTAGTTTTTGAATATAGCTGACTTAAATTTTCTATTAGTAAGAAATTTTGACTACATATTTTTACTATGTCCTTATGATATAGCTTAAATACAGGAGCCTTGAGCTCTATATGTAATAGGACCTAGACTTAAGAGTCCTCTTCTTCACAAGTTCATTATTCCATTCTAAGTTCATAAGACTTCACAATATCACATGACGCCGTGGACGTCATGCTCAGATGTTCATATTTTTGTATGGCTACAAGCAGGTTGTCTAACGCCTTTACATGAGGACCTAGTTAGGTCAGTATCTCACAGCACTCTGGTTGGCATCTCTTATTTTGTGTTATTATTTCGGGTGCGCAAAGTGTGGAACACGGCTAAGTTTGTATGGTGGCCCACACAGATAGTATTTTCTTTATCCCCTTGGTTGGCGCTTCTTATGATTTAGTATTTAATGTTGGTGTAGTCTAAACTTGATGTTTACCCCAGGTAGTGGGTAAGGATATAAATGTACTATTGAATGCTTTGGCAGTACCCACTGGGAAAGGACCGGCCATAGTACTATTTAGTGTAGACACCTGGTTGATTTTTAGCCATTTGCTGATGTAATGGACAGTCCGTCCTCTTACAATCAATTATTATTGATATCTGAAACAGTTCCTTATTACAAGCCAAGCCAGCTAGCTAGGCCGAGCTTAGGTTAATAACTCTAAAATTATAGGATCTGTTGTCACATCTTCATTTGTATTTATTTACCATGTTTCCTTTTTAGACCCTTCAGGTGGAAGTCAGGCGCTAGCCCGGCTGTGTTGGAATCCAATACTCTCTGTATACGTAACGTCCTTTTGACTGCTGTCTTGTCGTCTTGAACACGTATTCTCCCGAGCCACGGGAAGTTCCTATAAGTTTGGATTTGTCAAACCCTATCTTATTTGCCAGTTCATCTAAGAGTTACTAGTTTTCCTTTGCCTATTTAACGGACTTCAACCACTGTTATTATTCTTTGGTCTAACTTTCTGTTTTCTTTTACCAATTGTAACCAGATATCAACTTTTATGTTATAGTATAATAAATCTATTTTTGTTACCTATTTAATTCTTTCACTGTTATAAAAAATGTACCTATTTCACGCTTATAAAATGTTTTCACTGTCTACATTCGGATGTAATTTATTTATCTTTGTAATAGCATGTTTAATTTTAAATAAATTAAAATTTAAATAGTAAATCTAGGCTTGTTCCGAACTGTGTTTGTTGTAAGGGCTCAATTTTATTTATTTTAAGTAGTGTAGTTTATTTATATTTGTAATAGCTTGTTTAGTTTGAAATCAATTGAAATTGGAGTAAATCTAGACTTGTTCCGTATTCTGTTTGTTGTAGTGAGGGGCTCAGGTCCTTTTTAAAATAATAAAGTATAGAGGTTTTGCCAAGATAAGTAGTTATATAAGTACCTATTAGGCCTATATTGGATAACTTAATTTAGTTCTCAGAGCAAGCTAGTTAATGTTAAAAAGTGTAATTTATTTATCTTTATAATAGCTTGTTTAGTTTAGGAGTAAATTTAGGCTTTTTTTTTTCTTTAGCTAGATTAGCTTAAGAGTATATCTAGGCTAGTGTAATTTTAAATATTTAATTTTAAGAGTAGGTCTAGGCTAGTTTAATGGCTTGTTTAGTTTAAGAGTAGATCGAGACCAGTGAATCTTTCACTCATAACTTTGATTTTAGGATATTCCATGGTGAAGTATCTAACTCAGCAGTTTGACTCCAATGTCACTGTGATTTCCATCCCTGGGTGCTGTGTTGGTAACGTGATTTCTTTTGTAGAAGAGGTTGTCCCATACTTTGAGTGTGTTATTTTACATGTTGGGACAAACCATCTCAAGTGGTTGTTAAACAACACATCGCAAGATTTTGAGTTGTTGTCAACAATCAGATATATCAACCCAAAGCCATATGTTAGTGTTTCCAGAGTTTGAGTTTCCCCAACCTCTAGGAGAGGAATCAAGAGTTATTGTTGTGTGAAATGCTTGAGATGAACCAAAGAGCTGGTGAGCTAAACACACTTCTTGAGAAGATATGTAATGCGAGATGTGTTAAATTCTGCAATTGGTGGACTGATTATCAGGTAAGCCCCCTGATTTAAATTGATGATAGCATCTGTCCAAGAAAAATAAATTAGTCTAACTACTTAATCTTCTAGTTACATCCATTTCAAACAGTATATTTTATATAGCAAATTAAGAATTAGTACCTACAGGTCTAATAAAGTAAACCGCCTTGGTTTACCATGTTTTTTAAGATTTACATTCAAATTCAATTCTTGACACACCCGAAGCTTGTTATTAAACAAGGCCAAAATGATCCAGTCTTAAAACTAAAGGTCCTAACTTGTTTTTGGCAGAATGTTGGCATACGAACTAGCCTCCCATGTTGTTATAATCTCACCTATTATATTGAGTGAAAAGTGGTTTAATGACACACACATTAATGCATCCTAACACTTGCTTAAAGAATGTTTTTTTTTAAATATCTCAGGTTTTCAGGATACTACACTTTCATACACAATAGATTTTCATCCGTGTTCTTCATCGATGGTTCAAATTTTACACTGTGGTTCTTTTCCTTGATGGGTGGTTGTGTCTAATATAGGTTGTGCTGAAAGTACTGTAAATGTAAGAGACTCCTTATTTAACACTCCTATACTTGAAATAGCAGTCCACATTGGTAACATTCTCTGCTTTAAAGTTAATAAATTGACAGTGAATGTAAGTGTTCCTCAGGAACAGAAAGGTTGTGATGATTGAGGATTATTTGCTATAGCAAATGCATTTGTGCAATGTGCTGGCATAGGCCTAAACATGAATAGTATTACTTTGGAAACATTTTGATCAATTTGCAATGAGGAAACACTTGATTTCTGGTTTAGAAACTGCTACAATTCCACATTTTCCTGTCATAAAAATAAGACCTAAAACAATTCTATCAAAATCTTTTCAATATGACCTTTATTGCATTTGTCGTTTACCACGTGTGCCAACTAAAATTAATGATATACCTAAACATTTAGTTAAAACATCTTGTCGTTTAGCTTGTTCTAAAATCTGCCACGATAACTATTAGATGGAGTGATGAAGATGAAAATTGTTTGATTCGTCCTGGCTGATTAAATGAACTGTAGTAGCTGCTTTAAGAAAATGGTTGTTTTAAACAAATGTCATTGTGGTTTTCACATATGCCATCAATGAATCATTTTATATTATATATTTAATATTATACTCTATATATACTTTCAAATTTCTAACAGCTGCGCCTATTTTCCATTTTAAACTAAGCTAAAACTTCATTTTGTATAATATGTGCTTTCTAATACTGCTCTTTTAACAGGTAACTTAATCTCATTTGAAACATTTGTAATTGATTATTTTAATTTCTCAGAATTTAACTTCTTCGTAATGCTATCTGGTTTTAAAATTTTTCCTTATGCTGTTTTTAGTGTTAAAATTATTTTCTGTGCTGTCTCTAGGGGTAAAAATATTCACTAGACATATTTGGTGTTGAAAATTCTTCCCCCATACGGTCTTTCAGGGAAAAGTTGTTTATTATTCTGTCGCAAGATAATTTCTCCAAGTTTTTATGAGTTTACTTATATAGCAATACATTAATTTACATTTCTGTTTTAACAAGGACAAGTCTATTTTCTAAATTGAAAACAATGATTTAGCTTACTGTTATAGGCCTAATACAAAAAAAAATAGTGTGCCATACAGCTGGATTCAATATAAATGGAAAGCAAGGCCATAAAGGGTGCTACCCCCCCTCCCCCCCTTAATATCTATAGGGCGAGGAAGGCTGAAAATCAAGCAAGAATATCACCTGGTTGAACATAATATATTTTATTATGAAATAAACAATAATAGTACAAAAATCTGAGAATAAACAAACTGTGCGTGAAGCGCATCTCTTGAACAATCATCAAACATGTTAGACATCATAAATAAATAACCCTAGAGTCCCCCGTGGAATGGTTACACTAGATAACACAAAGTGTGTTGAGAACAACAAAATACTATATTACAGTTCGGGACCTCTAGCATTGAACATTATGGTTCTTGACCCCTCGGCTCCTTAACCTACGAGTATATGTTCTAGAATAATATCTAACTGCAACTCCCCCGTGACGTACTAGCAATCAGCGCGTAAAGATAAACATCTGAAGTGCGCTTAATTAACATTATGTTACTCAAATGTAACGACCCTAAAAATGTAAGAGTGGCCCAAGTCTCACTATAACATACCAAAACCTAGTCTCCTAACCTGATGTACTAAGCTGCCCCTAAACGAAGCTAAATTTATCAATGTTTACAAGACGGGCAGCAATCCCGATACTCGCAGGCCAACTCTGCGAGCTCGAACATANCGACATCTATAACTGCCGCGGTAAGCGCATGGCATAACAAAGCATTAATAAACAATCATCAAGAGTTTAAGTGTCAAAACAGTAATTTTGATTAGTGTCCCCCCCCATGACGCCGAAACAGAAATTTTGGTATAATTAGTAATATTCCCCAAGTCCTACGCCGCCGTTCTCACCTCCTTTCAACGAAGCCAATGGTGTAATAAGTGATTTTAGATCACCGGCATCCCCATATATATATCATTATCAATTCTCAGAGAAGGGGAAGGGAGGAAGGAAAGGAAGGTGGGAGAAACAACAATGGAAAGAGCCAGAAGATCCAAGTAGATAGTAGAACAATCCAGACGCGACGCGAGGCCGGAGACGGAACTCTTTTCTTACTGGCTGGCTGGACACGGGTTTGACTCTCGTAGCCAGTCAGTCGGGTCTTATGTTGGAGAGCAGAGGTCGAAATATGTGTTCGTGCCGTGCGCTGGTCATCCGTGAGCTGGCCCCAGGTTTGATGAGTGTTGTCTCAATCATTATAATTGTAACTTGTTACAAGGGAAGGCTTACACCACAGACATTATAGGTTTTAAATGTAACATTCAAAACAATTTACAGTAATTTTCTGGAAAATTGAGGCCCCTACTTCGACATAAGACACACTGATGTGCTCTGAAAATTACTGTAAATACTTTAAAAATATGAACTCTTTTAAGACCTCCCTTATGCCTTTTCATTCTATTCTACTTTGCATTATCAATGATTATTGAATACAAATGTTTTTAATACTTCAACATTAATTTATTTAGTTATATATTTCTTTTAAAACTGGATTTTGCCTTTATCAGGTTCTCTTATATTAGATAATTCAAGTGACTGTTACTACTCATACTAAATCAAAGTTATCCTAGGTATCAATATGTTAATTTTGTAAGTTTCAAAATATCTCGTATTTGACTGGACTGGCGAGGACTGGGAGATCGAGATTATAATCTTGTTCAGGTAAACTGAGAATGTTTTTCCTGAGTGGTTTTCCACTCCTCTCCCTTCAAGCAAATGCGTGTTCACTTCCTCTAAACTCATCCTGTTTACAGCAGCCTTTGGCCAGTTCAGGTTCCATCAGACCAGCACTCTTATTCTCTCGTTCACGCTCCCTCGGCAATCTGCTCTTCCCACTTCCTTGATCTTCCTTCGGTCATGTTCCAACTCCATTATTACCCTCGGAAATCTCGTGCGATGCTAAAAAAAAGATTTGAGTATTGAGACTTAGCTTTCCTGTAATTGTGTATTTATTATTCACTGCACCATTAATCTCAAATGAAAGCTTATTTAAAGTGATTTAGTACATTAGAAGTACTAATATTCAATTTTTTATTTTATGTGATGCTGTTCCTTTCTTTCAGTGGTGGCTATTCAGAGCCATAGGTCATTCTCTGCAAAAGGGGAAGTTAGGTCTTTTTAGAAATGTAGAAAATATTTAAGTCTCTATACCAATAATTGCAATAATTTTAATATGCATATAATATATTAATTAGTTCCTGAACAAAATTTGGAATAGAAATATACATAAAAAATACCAATTTAATAATTAGTAACAAACACTGCATACCATACTTTTCAATGCATTGTCAAATGTTTGACATAAATATTAGCTCTCAAAATTGTCCCTTTTGCTTTTGTAAAAAAGAACCCACATCTGACATATGGACTAAGTTGAGTTGTAATGTTTTATCAACCAATTTTTTTCATTATGTTTGATGTATTATTTTCTTCGTTTGATGAACAGAAAATGTTGGAAGAGAAAACTAAATGTCTCAAATATCAAAGGGAACACCCACTGGCTTTAAGTGAAACAGGATGAGGGTTGGTACATTTAAAACATGTTTTTATAAATGTTTAAAACACTATTTCATGGCACTGTTTACAATATGTTTAAAGAAGAGTGAATGGTTGTTTACATAATAAAATGAAAATAGGCCCACGATGGGAGTAACATTAGAAGGAGAACAAATGAAGAAAGTGGAAAGTTTCAAGTACCTGAGAAGTGTGGTAGAGGAAAGAGGAAGAAACGAGAGGGAAATTAGAGGAAGAGGGAGACGAGCAGAGGCATTTTAAAAAAAGCGTCAGAAACCTGATATGGATTAGAGATGTGCCGTAGAAGTGCAAAGGGGTGATGTACAGGACATGCTATGTTCCGATATTTGCAGTATGCATCAGAAACCTGGGTAATGAAGGGAAGAGATAAGAGCAGGATACAGGCATGCAAAATTAAATTTCTGAGTAGTAGTGACAAGGATGGACAGGGTGAGGAATGGAAGGGTGGTGAGAAAGTTAAGGAAGAACCCCTGCAGAACAGGATTGAGAAGGTGTGAGATTAAGGTGGTATGGACATGTGAGGAGGATGCTTGAAATGGAAGTGGCGGGAAGGAGGCCAAGAGAAAGACCCAGAGACAGGTGGATGAAGGAATTGTGGAAAGAAGAGGAGTGGATTGGTCAGGTATGGAATAAGAGAAGTGGTGGGAAGACAGGATTAAATGAAGAGGCTTATGCATGAGGCAGGCCCTACCAGTGGCAGGAAACTGAGGATGATTATAGGCCAATATTTAAGCTTGTTTCTAATAAAACCAAAATTAGTCTTATTAAAAGTAATAAATTATTTTAAAATAATTCCCAACTAAACTTTGTTATCTTTTACCCCACCTTTCCCTATATATGGGAAGCTATAGGAAACAAATGTGGGGATTTCCCTATCTTTTGATATGCTAGGTTCCTATTGGCTGTAGAAGAATGAGATGTCATGTGGTGTAAGGAAGCCACATAGAACTGGATGGCTAGCTTACATTGTGACTCACTTGGTTTCTTAAGTCATCGAGATCAGCCGTGTAATGCTCCAAATTTTCTTTATTATTATATAAATCAATCTACTTTTGTCTCTGGACCTCCACATATTTTTTTATGAAAATATATCTTACTTTGTAGCAACTATGGAGATTGCACATGAAAGTGCTGAAATGTCTTCAAGTGAGAAAAGTGATCAGAACCGGAAAAAAGTGAATAAAGGTGACCCTAGTGTGCCTGAAAGTGAAGTTCATTAACTTGGGAGTACCACTTTTGAATTTTGAACTTTTTTCAATGCCAAAGTTCTTTACTAATTTTAAACATCCACCTGTTTTGAGTAATTCACATATCAAATTGGCCACTCCAAGTTAATGCTGGAGTGGCCACTTTGATATGTCAATTACTCAAAATGGGTAGGGGTACAAAACTTTGGCATTGAAAAAAGTTAACATTTCAAAAGTGGTACTCCAAGTTGATGACCCTCATAAAGTACCAAAAATTAACAAGAATGTGTGCATATTATTTGCAAAAAAAAGTTACATTTAGACCTAGCTATAAAAGTCCAACACGTTAGCTCAGTCAGTAGAGTCTGCCTACTAAGCTAAGAGGTCCTAGGTTTGATTACCTGCAAAGCAAAAAAATTTTTTTTTGTGAAATGTGGATTTCCCCTTTCACAGTGATAACTTGACGGCCGGGGGTATTGAGGCTTGTATCTCTTCTAGATTTAAGTTAGTTTGTGAGTTGTGTGCTGATATATAAACCTTTAAAAGTAGCACTTATATTTTAGATTTTCTCTATTTATTATTTAATTTCTTCCAAGTATGTATGATATTTTAGACTTAGATTCAATTGATTTACAATTTAAGTTACTAAATAATGGCCTTTCTTTAAAAAAAAAACTTGAAACTGAAATAAATAAGCTTTAATTTGTAGTATAAAGTTACTAATAGTGAATTTTCTTGAAAATAGTGACTAATGGAGTATCCACACAAAATGATAAATAAAGCTTTATTTTTAAAAGAAGTTTATAATAAAATAGGCGATGTTCCAGAAATGTATTAGATATGCAGGGACGGCTCATAAAGGAGGTCTTTGGGGCGCCAACCTCCCTGCAAAATAAAGCAACTAAACCTATTTTGAAATTAATACCATTTTCTTTACATAGTGAAAAACATACATTAATTTAAAAAAATCGTTATATCTTCTTCCAATTTTTTTGAGGAAATGAGCAAAAATTTAATAATAGCGTTAACGCGCAATATAAAGTGCCTATGGTAACAAGCACTTTGGCAGGCTGAACTCTGCATACGTCACAGGGTGGTTGCCATGACAACCAAGCCAAGTTTCTCGGGCTGAGCTCATGTGTGGTCTGCTGCTCGGCTATCTGTTGTTGAGTTGTGTGTGACACTACTGGTTTTCAATTACACACTGGGTGATCCTGGCAAAAACATTTGCTTTGCACATTATAAGAGTTTTTACTTTCTTGTTTGAGACAGCTAAATAATGCAGACATCACTTGATATTATTTTATTAGATTACAATTTCTAAAGAAGAAAACTACAGCTAAGTTTTTATTATGAAGCTGAACTCGATACCTTTCTACCAACTCAAGTCTCCACCTAAAACTGCTTCAGAATCTGCGACTTCACAGCCTTGAGTGTTATGTTCCAAATGTTCTCGATTAAAATATAAATCAATCAGTTTTGACATTTATGGGATATAAACGTGTTAGTCTTCTTTATAAAACATTGTATTGTGATAATTGCTGCAATAAATAAATGTGAACATCCATTAGTTAAATCTACATTAAATCTTTAAAAAATAACTATATATCCATTAGTAAAATCTACATTAGATCTTTTAAAACATATATATAGTTATTTTTTAAAAGATCTATGTAGAATATTGTTTTATAATATACAAGTAAAATATTATTTTAATATATATATATATATATAATTATCCATTAGAACTTTAAAATATATAATATATATTATATACTATATATTATATAGTTATTTTTTAAAAGATCTAATGTAGATTTTACTAGTGGATATGGATATATATAATAAAACAATGGCCTACCCCAGCGAGTGTAACTACTTGTATTTTGTCTGCATAATAATTTTAAAGAATTAAGCAAACTAGGCCGGATGATGTGACTTTTTTTCTGAATTATTAAAGTTGTTATCACATAAATATTAAGATATGTATTCAGTATTACCATAGCTCTCAATTGATTGTCCAACTTGGAACAAGATCTGCACACTAAATCCATTACTTCTCAACCAATCTACTTCACTTAGGCCTTTGGGTGTGTTCACTATCGTACGCCTACACAAAAACTTTACGGTTGAGAATGTTCTCCAAAACATTATTTACATATTCACAACTGCTTAATATAAATATGTATAGAAACCTGAATACAAAATGTTCGACAATTCTATGACAAATATAACAGAAATCTAAATTTGACCATGATTCTAACATTTCCAATAATATATTTCATTGCTCAAATTTAACAGAAATATACAAACTATGATTTATGTAGACGAAGTAGCTTAGTTTCCTAATATCTAAAACCATTTCTGAACTAATTAATGTGAATAATTTACTACCCACCTCGGTCTAACGTGTCAGTCTCGTGGTTTTAGACCAGACTGCCAAGGACGGGGAGATCAAAGTTCGATCCCAATCAGGTGCACTGAGTATGGTTTTACCTAAATGGTTTCCCACTCTATGAAAATGCAGGTACATTTCCACTAAATTACACCTACCACATCCCTAACACAGAGTAATTAGTACATAGGCATATAACCCTAACGGGTAATTAGACATGGTACTAAAAACTTCTTTATAAGCAGCCGAGAGGCATAATTTTGAATAATAAAAACATTAAAAGAGAAATTACGAGCAGAAAAGAATTTATCTTAGGTAAATTTGACGAGTATTACATGTTTCCAATAAGCAAGCCAGCCAAGAGTGGCCTATCTAGCTGTAGCAGGCGATTGTATTTCATTTTGCCACGGTGAGGAAGTTAAGGAAGAAAGAAGGAATATGGTGGGAGGCAAAACCGTGTGATCACTGACTCACAGCAACCAGCATTCCACGCATGCACCATACAATGCCATCTGGTGAGAAAGCTCGGCAGCTCATTGTGCTTCACTTCCTGTCCCCAAGCAGCGCTCTCTCTGACCACAGGGATAATTAGATCACATACACTTCATTGTTTGTTGCTGACAGTATGGGATAGTCGTGTTTATGGTCCAAGGTTGACTGGCCGTTCAACTTGGGTAAGATGATCATACAATATCGGGTGAAGGAAACGTACAGGGCAGCTACAAAATTTATTATAAAATTACCTAAATTTTCCAGGTTTTTCAGACAACATTTACAAAAAATTCAGAACTAACCTTTTTACAGTTTTTCTTGATTAATGTCAATTTTTTCAATTATTATATTGATCACATATTTTCAAAAAATTCTAAGCTACCAAACATAGACATTCTTATAAGTTCTTGTTAATTCTCTATTATTTAATTGGGTATTATTTGCGTTCCTGCGTTAATGTGTCATAAAACACAGTCTCATGTTAAAATAAAATATCTAGGCAATTCACTTTGTTAACATCAAGAAATACTCTTATTTTCGTTTAAATGTTTAGGTACAGAATTAATCAAACATTTAAATTCCCTGACTTTTCCAGGTTCTCCCTGTCTGTAGCTACCATGACTTAGTTTTGGATGAACCGTTAGCAATAGTACAGGTGTTTCCGGCGAAGTTTCATTTTCGATGTTTTCTTTTTTCATCAAATGAAGAAAATAATAATTCAAACACCATGAAAAAAATTGGCTTATAAAACATAACTCAACTTAGTCCATATGTCAGATGTGGTTCTGAAAAAAACTATTTTTGAAAGAGAACGTTAAATAAACACTCTTTTATAAGAATACAATAAATTAGACTAAATTTTAGGACTTAATAGAACCTAAACTGTCATAAATACTCCAAAGAGAACAAATCAAATAGAAAACAAAGAATTA
>CABFWB010005240.1:31520-47514 GCA_902151455.1 Timema bartmani | reverse complement strand
AACTGGGGATTCGTGGGGATGGGGGGCGCGCGCCTCCGCGCCTTAGGGACGAGCCGCCCCTGACGCTCACATAAAATATCTTAAGAGTTGTATTGAAGATAATCTTTTACATTACATTTTGATATTAATAGTCGGCCTTAGTTACTGTTAAAACCATAACAAAATTAAGGTAGTTCAAGAAAAGTTAGATTTTTTTAGTAACTATCATTATTATGTTCACACTGTTAATAATTAAAAATATAGTTTTCGAAATAAAACTGAATTTTAAACATTTTAATACATTTTTAAGCTTTTTATTCACTAACCAAAGAGTAGTGTATATATTTAGAACGCTTAAATTTTGTTTGTTTATAATTTAACTGCCTATACTGCATGAAAAAATTTTTTATAGCATTTGTATAATTAAAGATAGATACCCTCAGTTGCCACTAAAAAAACTTAAAATGGCTTCCAAAGGCGGTTAATATTCAAATGAATGTCTTGGCCTCTGGCCCAAAATTCTCCCCTCCCTCTTTTTCTTGAAATGTAATTCTGATTATGGCTTTGTTTGTACACTTAACCCAATCAGCGAGCTGGACAGTGCAGTTGTATTTTATTTTTTAGCCACTAGAAACACAACTGCCACAACATTGTATTTGTTGAGAACCTCTTAAATTGCATCAGGTATATATTTACACATTTTGTTCAAATGATGAATTTTTAGCAATTTGCAGAAAATTTTATATAACTTAAAGGGACCATTATTCATAAACACTCATAAGATGAGGCATGAGTGTGTAACATTCATAGTAGCGAAAAAGACAAACAAAAGTACAAAAAAAAAAATTAGGCTATTTTAAGTTCTTACATTTTTTAAGTAATTGGCCTCGTGTATACAGTTACCCCAATGCACCCTATTCATTCATATTGTGTTGAGTATAAATATTATTTTGATGTTAAAAGATATTCCAAAGAGACAGAAATAACAGGGATGTATGTGTCATTTTTTTTCTGTGACTCATTTAGTTAATTTTTACCATGGATTAAACCATTTTTAAATTCAAGTTTCAAGCTATTTTCTAAGAAAAAATATCATGATGTAACTTAAATTAGAAATTAATAGAACTTTAATATAAAATATAGCTACTAGAATTTTTTTATTTTTGCTCCTAGAATGTCTGTGCATGTGTGATAAACTTATTTAATTACCGTCAAAGTGTATTTCAGCGTGTGCAATAGGTGGGCATTTTCTGACAACAATTACCAGCCCCTTACACATTATATATGTTTCTAAAGATATGTTGTCTATGAGTGGAAACTTTTGCAGCTTGAGGATAAAATGTATGAAAATAGACCGGACATTTGTGCAGCTTAAAACATCAAGTAACCAACCAACTCTACATACTGTTGTGCTAATGACCTTATTGTGTCGACATGCTGTTAAACTCCAATAATAATAGTAATAATACATACAGTTGTGAAATCTTTCTCTCTCTCTCATGCCCATGAAAAATGCAATGCGACTCTATATGAGGAGCTAGGTAACCTGGTGGTCTAGGGGTAAGGTGTCGGACTTCTGAGCTGGCGTCCGGGGTTCAATCCTCGGTCCCGGCACAGATTTACCTGATTGCCAAACCCTTCCTTCACCTCTGACAAGACGTGTATTAATCACAACTTGTGAATGTGAGGAATGCCAGGCCTCCACCGTGNTCCCGGCACAGATTTATCTGATTGCCAAACCCTTCCTTCACCTCTGACAAGACGTGTATTAATCACAACTTGTGAATGTGAGGAATGCCAGGCCTCCACCGTGGTTCGGATTCCACGTTAAACTGTAGGTCCTCCATTTCATCTCACAATCACCCTACCATTACACATTAGCGTAAGTGTGTATAACCCGGACGGGTAGTAAGACGTGGTGCTAGTAATAGTAATAATAATAATAATATATGAGGAGCTAAACATTTTTAGCTCCTCATATAGAGTCGCTGAGAAGACCCAGGACTGCATATATTAAACAATAGATATATAACAACTAGAGCTGGGGCCTTTGAATGCCTTGAATCTTAAAAGCTATTTCAGATTCAAGGTTGGGCTTTTTTTTTTCTCCAAATTTTGGATTTAGTTTATTTCTAATTATATGACATCACTTATTTTCACTTATTTGAAGAGATTGCTGCACTTGCATCCCCGTAATAAAAAGGAAACTTATAAAATTAAATTTTGTACAGTATTTTTTACTGTGGATTTGCTTATAGTAATATAATTTATAAACCTCCCAAGGAATATAAAATCTTAAACCTGTGTTAACTACATTAAAAATGTGATGTGAGACTATGCCAAAGTATTAATTTATTTAAAACAAATGTGTTAAATATTTTAAATAAATATTTTTTGTAACTTAATAGTAAGTAGTGTGTATATTTAATTCATCGGATTTTAGAAGATACCGAACTAAATTATGTATTTATTGGTGAGAGGTTATATTATCAATTTAATTGTAAAATTTTACAACATTATTAAGTAAAAAAAAAATGATATTATTTTAACATGTTAAAGAGACTTTTTTTTTCCCAAAGGGGTTGGTTGGTGGCTGAGTATCTAAACAGAGCTTTGGAGCACACCAAACCTTCGACTCTAACCCCTCTATGTTTCTACTATCCTACTCCAACTACTTCATAAATGGATAAAGTATATTAATTAGTAATAACAAATGTTTATTATTATTATTTACTACCCGTTCGGGTTATACGCTTAAGTACTAATTACGCTAATGGACTAGGAATTGCGAAGGTTGAATTTAGAGGAAGTTAACCCACATTTGCGTGGAGGGAGAGTGGAAAACAATTTTAGGAAAAACCACCCCCAGTTCACCCGACAGAGATTCGAACCTCTATCTCCCTGTCCTCGGCAGTCGAGCTAAACATGACTAGCGCGTTAGCCAACTACGCCACCGAGGCGGGTAATAACAAATGACTGCAGTAAAATGCTCCAGTAGAAATTACTTCTTTGGCATTCCACTTCAGTGGCCATGTGGTCTAACGCGCTACTCTTGCAATAGACTAGACTGCCGATGACTGGGAGATAAAGGTTCGAATCTAGGTCGGGTGTATTGAGGGTGGTTTTTCCAAAATGTGTTTCTACTCTCCCTTCACGCGGGTACACTTCACATAAATATAACCCCCCTGGCCCTTAAAAAACCATTAGCGTAATTAGTACATAAGCGTAAAACCCGAACAGGTAATAAGACAAGGTGCTAACTAAATACATATATTTTAGTAATTTTGTCAATCCAAATTACAAATATTATTCCTAAGGAATAAAAACGGTATAGAATTAAAATGATATATTTATCATATATTGTTATAATATTTTAACAAAATTGCCTACTTGGTGAATTCGAAGCTATTTTGTGAAGTGGGTTGCATCTTAACTTGACACACTCAAGCATGAAATCTGTGGCATCGTCTGACAGTTCTTACCCCCTCCATGAAAACCCCTCCCCTCTTTCACAGATTAGCATGGCTACCTGTGTCAGGAGGGTAGAAATTCCACTCGCCACTCGGGAAGACCAACAAGTCACCTTATCCAGTGATAGAGATTCAAATACAATAATTTCTCGCGCTAATGGCTGAGTGAACTAGGGCACTAGACCAGTTGTTAACAACCTGGGAGTCGCGGCCTCATTCGGGGTCGTGACATATCTGGTGGGGTCGCATTTCTGGTTGAGGTTATAGTGTTATGTTTACTTTTTAAATTGATTATTACTATAGGAAGGCGCAAAATTGAAATACAGCATAAATGTAAGTGGTTAAAATGACAAAAACTGTTTGGTTACTAAGTAGGTTCCTTTTGGTTAACTAACTCAGAGAGTTGCTTGCTAACTTAGTTTGCTGTAGCAGTCTTGTGTTTAGGCGAAGGCGCTGCTATCATAGCTTTCTAAATACCCACTGGGCTTGTTGATTCTCTTTTGATATATATTATTTATATGAATGCGATTAAGTTGTAAGTAGTTTATAAGAATGAAATCAAACATGTGGGATTAACATCATGCTCGTTTGGTTTAACTTATGAGGTCAGGATTCATATTCTGACTGAGGGTTCTGGGAATTTCTGCAGTAGAAATGGTATTTGACACTTTCTGGGACGTATCCTGTTTTATTTGGACTGAAAGAAAAAGTTATTAAATGTCAAACAGTTGAATAAACATTTGGTAAATATTATTAGAGTTAATGTTTCTGGCACTTAACCAGGGACTCCAGAAAAAAGGGATTGGGGGCCCCTCAATCCCCCTATTTACATATTGGGAGGCTTGGACTATAATAAGCCTTCCCAATATTTTTCATGTATATTTGAAAATCATGTATTGAATTATTTTAAAATATTGTTTTATTAACAAACTTAGATCATACCACGTCCATTGTAGGAAATGTCAAATAGTCTAATACAACAACCAAAAATAAAAATACCTATCATATAATCTGTTGCTACCAGCGTAGTAATTTTAAGTAATATTTAAATATTTATAAATTATGTTATATAATTATAAATTGAAAAGGGTCAGAAGGGACACCCCATTTATTTTAAAGACTTTACAAAGCTTTACACTATAATGTGCAAACCAGAGAGGTGAACTATACTCTACTTCTCTTACTTGTTTCGATACAGTGTTTCTATACAAAAATATACAATGTTTCTATATAATGTATCCAAGTTCGTACAAGGCTTTACAATGGGGGCAGGGTATCCAAAATTGACAAAAATATGCTTACATAACACCTGAACACCCCCTAAGTCTGTATCAGCAAATTCAAATCAACTGTTTATAAACATTAAAATAAGTATGTAATTCTAAGAACAATATAATATGTATTATTCTAAGGATCTGATATTGGATAGGAATGTTGGAAGGTCTAGCCAGGAAGGCTTGGGTTATGTTATCAGTCTTATAGTGTACTTACCTGGTAATGAAATCTAAAACACATTTTTGTTAGTTTTACTTNTTTAAAAAAAATTAAAAAATGTGAGGTTGAGGACCTTGTTGACTTGACATGGAATGACCCACTTTTCCATTAATAAATAGGGCTACTTATTATTTTGACATCCAAACCAACGTGCTAAAGCAGTTGCTCTTCTTACAAACTGTAACTTACTTGATAAACAAATTTTCCTCTTTGGGTTTTGATGTTTCACCATTTTAACTAACGGTACAACAAGCACTATCACTCTTGAAGCCAATGCATGAAAAAAAGGGGGTGGAAAGAAAATGAGCCGTTCACCCTGCAAGGTAACTCGTCTGCCTTCTCTAATGACACTTTCTCTATTTCACTACAAAGTAGAGAACCTCACTCCACTATTATCCCCTGGACAGCATTGTCTTCCATTTATATTTTCCATTTTTCTCGTTTCCTATTCTAGATAGCTTTAATGTAGATTAAAAAAGTCCGTGGAACCATATAGCAGTAATATGGCTTTGTGCTCTTTCTGCGAATAAATGAAATAACCTAAGCTGTAGATAGTTTTTTTTAAATATTTAGAATTATTTCAGAATTTATGTTTTTCGTTTCAATGTTCTATCTTTAAAACTCGCTGAATAGAAAGGAAAAATACTAACATGGGAAATCCTATCTTGTTTTGCTGTGACATCACAGGTAGGCAACGTCATTAAGTTTTTATTTTGAAGTTTGAGTCTGAACATTTTATCCAACTTCAACTCCACCCAAAATTGCTTCAGACTCCACAGCCCTATATCTAAATATGAAAGTTTGTTTTGCAACCATTACTCAGGAGTGTGGGTCGCCCTCACGTTAAAGCACCGACATTGGCGACATACTTTTGTAACTATTTGGAATTGAACTTGGTTCAATGACTAGAAGGTAGTCTTCGCGATTAGCGTAATACGAAGTGAATATTAGATATAGGAATTGGGATGAAATAATATTAACAATTAAAACAGAATTATATAACTGTATTTAGGTATAAGTGTGTGCTCTCAGTGGTTGATTAGATATTCGAAATTTGCGGTAAGTTAGGAGACAACCCCACTAACAGTAAACAGGCTGGCCAATAAAACTAACTAGGTCGGAAAGAACAGAAGATAAACAAAGACATAATACAAAGAAAGAGTCCAATCAGTAAACAGGATCAGCTCGTTTGATGATAAAATTTTCACATTTCTCAACTAGTTTCTAATCATTATTGAAAATTTAAATGTTTCATGATGAAAGTTTATTTAGTCAGAGAAATGTTGCTCTAGTTTGGTTAAAATTATGTTAATCCCATTCAATGTTAAGTCTGCCTTACCTGGGATCATGATCGACTTATCATTCTTGTGATGCAATGCTGGTTCAACATGACAACATAGCCTGAGAGTTGTTTACTATATGAAGGCTATTCTATACACTTGTGCATGTTGTTAGTTAAATATTGTTCCTAAATAACTATTTCACTTATTTTGACAAGTTTTGTTTTGTTATGAAGTAAACATATCTAGCTACATTTGAATTTTTTTTTCAGGATTATAGAGTAAATATTTTAGATTTTATAGACGAGTTTATTCAAAATATTTTAATTATAAATTGAGCCAATGCTATTTTTTCACTCCTAAAGGTTTAGATTTTTCACACAATGTGTCTGGTTGTTAATCACGGCTCCATCTCACTTTTTGTCGGTTGACTAAAGGTCAAGCCGGCTGACTTTTATGAACAGGAGGGCTCTCTCTGTGAGTACTCGGAATTCGAGCCAATCAAGATTGAAAGTTTTGTAGGCTCATCATTTTCCAGCTTCCTGTTGATGTGCAACAAATCAAATTTTAAAATCATCCATTTTGAATTATCCTAAATTGAAGTCACATTGCCATGACAAGGAAAATAAAAATAGCTAAAAAAATAGCTAATTGAATAGCCATTTTTACTATTTTTACCTGGTCACTTTCTTCAGAAGCATATTATGGGGAAATATTAGCTCATTTAAACATTGATTTCATAAACTTAATTGCTGGTATAATTCGAATGTCCTTAAAGACATGAGTATTGTAACCAATTTTATTACTATTTTTATATGAGTTTTGGTCTTATTTTTAATTATGTTTTTCTTATTTAAAATATTATTTCTAATTTAAGAGCCAATATTTCAAATTTTTTAACTTTTTTTTTTTTTTTTCAAAAGTATAAATTTACTGTTTATAAAAATCAGTGTCCTCCTTATTTAAAGAACATATGTTTTCATGTATCTTTAAAATCTCACATTTCAAAGATGTGGTATTTACATTTTATGTTTGTTTTGACTAGTGACATTTTAATACACTTTACTTTTAAAATAAGACAATATACACTCTTAATATTTTTAAATTATGACTAGACTCGAATTCGACTCAAACTCGGGAGCTTTTTGATTAGGCTCGAATGAAAACAAACCAAAGCTCGCAGGCCCCTAATGAACAGAGATAACACCCACTTTGGTGGCCGCATGGTCTAATGTGCTACCCTTGCAGTTTACTAGACTGCCGATGACGGGGAATATAGAGGTTCAAATCTCAGTCGGGTGTACTTGGTCAGATTTTTCCAAAATGGTTTTCCACTCTCCCTCCACGCGAATGCGGTACACTTCCTCTAGCTATAACCTTCCTAATTCCTTAAACCATGAGTGTAATTAGTACACAAGTGTATAACCCGAATGGGCAGTAAGACGCGGTGCTAAAAAAAAAACCATAACATTTGTCTTGACCCAACAGCAAAAGTAGAAATCCAACAATTATAGTTGATCTACCACTTGAAGAACCTTTTCTGAGAGCTAAAATAGTTATATTTATGTTTTTATTCAGTAAATGTGTGTTCTGTAGCTTCTATTTTTTTTACAGATGGTGCTACTTTCGAAATTGGATATTAAACATTGTAAACTTTTATCAATCTTGGCTAATCTAGAGTAACTTTTTAACGATTTCCTCAACGGAATTATGTCGTAAAACACCATAGGGGCGAAGCAATTTGCTAACATTATTCATGACCGAATTTGAAAATAGCTAAGTCTAAACAATTTGTAGTTGCTTTTTCTAACAACAAAGTTTTATTGGCCAAACTTTATTATCTTTTGTTAGTGCCAGAATAATTTTGGAAGGAGTAATATTTTGTTGTGAATTAGTTTATTTCGTGGAACCTCTTTCATTTGATAGATTCCCCATTACCTTATGTTGTAAGCTACACCATAGTAGAACCCTTCAAGCTTGCTACCCAGTTCGCTCATAAATGGTTACTCTAGTAGTACTACCCAGGTAACCGCTGGTTATCACTACTGTGTTCAAGACCTTGCTGCTATTCTTTATTAACACATTATAAAATAAGATTTTTTAGCAAACTTGTAGGCAGTAACAGGGTATTGCAAGGTTAATAACCTGCTAGCCAGGTATTAAGGACTATTGTGAGAGTCGCCGGTGCAACAAGAGCTCCCTTAAAGCTTTTAAGGGGGGTGGTTTTCTTCCCTTGTCTTGGACCACACAAGGTACCGTCGATAACAGTATAGGACAATTAGGCTACTTGGTACATGTTGAGTCACCAGGACCAATGGGAGTGTTTTCCTGATATTTTAAAAAATGACAGTTGAGTCGAGTCGGGTAAGACTCGTTATTCTTGTCTTGGCTGGCTTAGGCCAAGGATGCTCTCGAGTAAACTCTTGGGAGTCATGTTTTTGTAAAACATTTATCGACACCTTGCGTTAGTCGCCACAGATTTAATTATCATAGTAAAAAAGCAGGCGTGATAGCTATTAATAGTTATATTAAATCATGTATAAATAAAATTATATTGTTAAATTATCTTAAATCTGTTGATGGCCACTCTCACACCATCCGAGACGCGTGACGTGTATCAAGCGAAATTATAGAACCCAATCGATATAATAAATATTAATTTAACTATATGTTTTATTAATTTAATGCAACCACTCTACAATCACTACAAAACTATATATTAAAAATTAAACATTCATTTCATCCCGACCTCATTTCATCTGTGAAGCCATCACGGACATATACAGGCTGGCCATGAAAGTGAGTGTGTTAGCTGATGTCCATTTATGGGCAAAGCAACCTGTCTCTTTTGTTGTCAGGTTAACTTCAAATTTTGTCCACAAATTATTTCTTTTGTCAGCACCGCTTCAATTTAGAAGTAATAAAACTAGTCATGTCAAAACATATTTTAAACTTCTTAATTCTTTTAAATTAACTTTTAATCACATCTTCAGCTTGCCAGGTAGGGTAGTTGCAAACAAGCTCTCTCCAACGCTGTCTATCCAGAAATATTTCTCCTTCCATCATTTTTCTCTACATCTTTCTTGATCTGGTCTTTTGCCCCCTGCCTTTCTTCCCATGTATGTTATTCTATTCTATTTGGAAGAAGGTATAATAAAGGTGGATAGAAACATATAAAAGGGACGAACACGATATGGCCTTTACAATTAAAAGAAGAACACAGTTCACACTTTACACTGCTGCCAATGGACAAAGAGGTAATGGTATTTAAGTGAGAGGAGAAGAATGAAAGAAATTAAAGTAAAAAGAGTGGTAGAAGAATAGTGGAAGATGCTATCTCTCCGTGTATTATGCTGGCCTCTTCCTAAAAATTGTATTTCACATGCTTGCAGCTTAATCACATTCTTAATTTGATTTTCTAACGATGTAATTTTGTAGTAATCTATACACTATATACATTTAATAATAGCATTTATCTAAAAATATAGTAATTGTATTTCACTGCTTGCAGCTTAATCACATTCTTAATTTGATTTTCTAACGATGTAATTTTGTAGTTATCTATACACTATATACATTTAATAATAGCATTTATCTAAAAATATAGACAACAATTATTAAAGGGGGTAGTGATGAAACTCAACAATTAAATTTAGTAGTTAGTAAAAGAAATTCAAATTAATAATAGTAAAAATTTAATAAGACATCATTTCAACATGTTTATAGTTTAAAAGCAACTCCAAAAAACATCAAATGACTATAAAGTATATAATCATATATAATGCAATCAAGTCTAATTCTAAAAAGAATTTACAGAACCTAATGATTGTGTTTCTTATAAAGATATGTTAAACAACAAAAAAAAACACTTATTTTTTGCTATTAAACTAATGTAAATACAATGTTTGCCAGGATTAGACTTGATTTTGAAGTGTTAATTCACTTATTAAAAACTAATACTGTTTACATTTGCTTTTTCAAGCAGATCTATCTATTTAAAAACAAAGTCTACATCAAACTAACCTTGAAACAAAATACTTTTTAAACAAAATGATAATATTTGTATGACATTTGAAAGAATGGGATTTTGAAAGGACTTGATTGCTCTTACTCAATAACATATACAAAGATAAAGGCACTTAAAAATAAATCTAAACATACAATGAATGCTAAGAAAAAAAAACGACCTTAGTTGCAGTTTTAAGTCAAAACTAGATCAATTAATATATCACCCAAAAAAAGAAGAATACCAACAACAGCTGTCCTTTTTTTACTCCATTTATAAGCATGCTCTTACTCAAAAAATGAACTTCCGATGTTCAAATTATTAAACTTGTGCTTAAGGTGTAGGCAATACGAGTCTTAAAGGCATAAGATAACAATTTTCACTATTTACACACCACATTTAAAAATTGTTAAATTTTCATTAGGCTCTGGATTGAACTATTAAAAAACAAAGTCAACCATTTTTATCAAAGTTATTGAATATTTCAAGTGTATCTTTAAAATAATATGAGATGAGATTAATTTTTGATCAAATATTATAGAAAATCAATTTAACTTTAAAATATATTTTAAATCTATTTTAAATATGAAATTTTTCTAAATAACCCATAAATGTTAAACTCGATAGGCAACAAATGTAAATTTTTAGGAAAGTATTAAATAGAGCTTTCAGCTAGATTAATGGCAAGTATTGTGAATTTAAAGATGCTTATTAGTTTTGAAAATCTATTAGAACAAATAATATTTACGTTACACATGTTATTCTTAAAGTTTTCACTTTCACAGACATTATCAGAGCAAACTGTGGTACACTAGCCCATGAGGCTTTAGGTTAACATTGTGTGTTCTACTAAATTCTCAAGACCAGTGAACCTTTACAAAGGTATCATTTTGCTGATCATTTCTTTTAAACGTGAAGTTATTAATAATCTAGCGTGTTACTTTGTAATGCAGATGGAAATCTGTATGTTTGATAACATAGCTATCAGAAACCATTGTATTGAGCACATAATTATAAAAATGATAAAAAGGAACATCGATTGTTTTTCACTTGTTTAGCCACCATCTGCGAGTCTGCTAGTCATGTACATTGCTACATTGGGCAAGTGCTAGGAAAATACAGTTTGTTGGTGACCTCGTTAAGTGACTGCAGATGTTTTCATATCCATGATGAGAACTACTGGTTATAGCTCTCCTCTCCATTGAGGGCCTTCCTCTTTAGAATTCACAACATCTGAAAACACAAACAATTGTGAATATTAACAAGGTTGATTCACTTAACAAGATTTTATAAATGGAAGAAGGTACAGAAAAGAGGAAGGGAACACAATATGGCTTCTACAATGAAAAGAGGGACACAGTTCACAATTTACATCGCTGCCATTGGACAAAGAAGTAATGAATGTCTTTTGAAGAAAATGTATCTTTACTGCCCAATCTCACGACCTAGGTTTCATCCTATCGGAACTTACCAGGAGGGAGTATCAAATGAAAAACATGCTTTCTTAAAAGTTTTGAAATTCCCCGACATTTCCAGACAAAAAAAAAAATGTAATTACAGAAACTCCTCACTTAACGACCGCTCGGACTTACAACCGTCTTTCCAGCTCTCTGTTTTAAATGGTTGTTTTATGCTATCCTTTGCCACTTTCCACTTTTTAAGGTTTCATTATTTATTTGTTGTTATCTGGGTTAGTAAAAATAGTAAAAAATGGATCCAGTTAATAAAATTTGAGAGAAAAAATTGTTTAGTTTATAATTGATTCACACGTTCTAAATATATCTACAAATCAAATAATATATCGTTTCGCAGATATAAATAAATCCTTCCCATTCCTACTAGGTAATCTCGTTCCCGCAGTCGGTCAGTCCTACAGTAAACAAAGTATTTGAGATTTCCAAGATATCAATATTTCATTCTTAACTTTTAATTTAAATGTGCATCCCATAGAATAATATGTCAGCAAAAAGGAAAGGCATGCAGTATCTTTGAGACTTTGAAGGCACACAAAGTTGAAGTATCAACGGAAACATTTACGGCAAGCCATGGATGGTTTCAATGGTTTCGTCGGAAATTCAACCTGTATAATTGGAGTATCAGCGGTGAGGCAGCAAGCGCGGACATAGAATGATGAATACCCTGATGACCCCAAATTACTCTTTAATAGGATTCGATAACTAAAAGAGGTATTAGATCAGATTTTTTTTTTTGCATGAATTAACTTAAATTTTTTTGTTACATTTAAGGCAAGCCACGGATGGTTTCAACAGTTTTGTCGGAAATTCAACCTGTATAATCGGAGTATCAGCGGTGAGGCAGCAAGTGCGGACATAGAATAATGATGACCCTGAATTACTCTTTAAAGGATTCGATGACTAAAAGAGGTATTAAATCTGATTTTTTGGTACATCATTATAATTTTCGATGATTGTATTTTTATGTTATGTAGTAAGCAAGAAATGCAAATTTAAACAAAGTTATCAAATTGGAGTTTCCTTTAGGGCTTTTCTTCATTCAAAATAAATAAAAAATATCAAGTTCCTTGCTTCGTGACCAATTCGTAGGGAATTGAACTCTGTCATTAAGTGAGGAGTACCTGTATTACAGTCTTGTATATGTAAAGCTACACATAAAAAAATCATTTTTTTCCAGTTCTCTTTTTAATACTTGACAAGCTGAACAAATACTTTTTTTTAATTGGTCTTAATAAAAGAATACAATGTTCATATAGCCCTCTAAGAAATAAATTTTGATCATCAATTCTCCCTCTTAATTCACCTTTTAACCACCTGGACATGAAATCACACCCGGGACTTTTGATTTATTCTGCCAATGCTCTAACCAATGAGTTATTCAGGAATAATCCCATGGCCAAAGTCATTCTTCACTCATATTTAATACAAAGCATTGGCATACTAAGCCAAAGGTCCCAGGTTCGATTCACGTGTCCATGTGTCATTTTTCAATTTAAAGAATATTGGTGATTGTGTCGCACACATAAGGTTTTAATGTTGAAAAAATGTATATATATATTTTTTTAGCATTGCATCTTACAACTCGTTTGGGTTATACCCTTATGTACTGATTACACTAGTGGTTTTAGTAGGAATGAGCAAGGTTAGATTTATAGGAAGTATACCCACATTTGTGTGAAGGTGGAAAACCATTTTGGAAAAACCACACTCAGTACACCTTGACCGAGATTTGAACCTCAATCTATCCGTCATCGGCAGTCTAGTCTACTGTGAGAGCGCCTTAGTTTATGCATCCACCCGTATTTGTTTGTTCCTTTTCATATGTTTTCTCTCCGCCTTTCCTGTACCTTCTTCCAAATATATATTATAAATTACCTCAAAAATCAAAAAGAGGTTTTCCTTAGAGAGAGATATTATATATTCACATCCAATTTACTTTTCCTGTGTTTGTCCGTTATGTTATTCCTTTTACATGTTCCTATCTAAGTGTCCTATCATCCTTTAGCAATTTCCTTTTTTCCCCCTTTTGTGTTTTTTGGTGTCTTCTTTTAGGAAGTTGCGTTGCGCGTTTCACACTCCTCCCTGATGAGTTCTGATAGAATGAAACCTAGGTCGGGGGATTGGGTGGTGACAATCAATTTTCTTCAAGAGACAAGAGACAGCCACTACCTCTTTGTCCATTGGCAGCAGTGTAAACTGTGAACTGTGTTCTTCTTTTCATTGTAAAAGACATATTGTATTTGTTCCCTTTCATTTGTTTTGTATACACCTTTTTTGTACCTTCTTCCAAATATACATTACAAAATATTCCCTATGAAATAATGACATTCACTCTTTGTGAGGAAAGTTACCTAACACAGGTTAGGGGAGGGAGGGGTCAGGTTAAATATCTACTTTGTTTTACATGGAGAGGGGAGGGTCTAAAGAGATCATAAAATGTGTTATGTGATTTATGGATGACCACTAACCAAAGTGGATGGCTCTCCAGGTTAAGGTTAATTAGTTTAAGGTTACATGTCTAGAGTCCTACAATGCCAGGGTGGGATAACCTTTGGTTAGCGCTGAATCAGGCTTAGTGGTTTGGCGTTCCCCCTCCCTTTAACCCTTAAACACTGGGCCCTGAGTGATCCGTTTCTCACCAATCACTTATGCCGCACATACAGTCGTCGACCAATGGTCATTATTTCCTCCATTTTTATCTTTTACAAAATAGAGGAAATAACTCTCAGATATTCATTGTTAACGTGGTGTGGTCAAGCTCAGAGTAAGTGTAAAAACCTTCTTCCATTTTCAGTCAGTGTTCACCACCAATAACAATGTTACCACCTAAACAATTGTTTTTTTTCCCTAGCCTATGTTATTTCTTTTATTTATTCCTATTATTCTTTACTGTATCTTCTTCAAAGCATAACAAAATGTACTTCTTCTAAATATAAAATTGTTTCTGACAAATTAAATTTTTATATGAGAGAGTTGTATCTCTTTTTAAACACGTATGCTGTAGGTGCAAGGTTAGTGACTTTGGCAAGTGGTACATTCTAGTGTTTGATACTGGTGATTGCCAAGTTATGTCATTTAGTACACACCTGTGCTTCATAGAGGGGGACACTTGACTATGACATACAGAGCTTGGTGAGGCAGTTTTGTGTATGAGTAGATGATAATGGGATGTGACTAGCATTTATTTAAAGTAGTGTATTGGCCAGAATATAGTGCGATGTTTATCTCCTAAAAATGTCCTTCCAAAAACTGTAATTGTATTTTACACCCAGGCTAACCTTTTCACTTAAGAAAAAACAAACTTGCCGAGGTATATTTTGCAGCATACTCTTAACTGTCCTGGTTGATCAGCAGAAATTCACTTGAGCATGTCTAATAATAAACTAAAGGTAAAAAAACAAAGCAAGAAACCAGCATGAATTCAGGACCTATCACGCTCAAGCGCATCTAATAATAAACTCAAGGTCAAAACGAAGATAGAGAGGATTTCCATCCTTAAGTGTAACTACTGGTAGCTCAGGTGGTCAGTGTCGGTGGAAGAATCTGTGCTGTTTTTTTAAGGAGTGCCTGCACATAAGGACAAGCATTCAGAGGGGCTAGTAAAATTGTGTCATATTTGTAAAGTTTATACCTCAAGGTTAAGTCAAAACCTTTTACCGTGTTTTTAATGTAGAACACCTTCAAAATATTAGGGTCATATGTTGTAACACTGGCTTGTACTGCCAATATCATAATGTTACTACCCGCCCCAAATAAGCCTATACACAGAGACATCCTGCAATATAAATACTATAGAGACTAGCTACAGTGGCGTTACCACTTCTTTGGTTTTACATGAAAGCTAGCAGATACTATCAGTAATGCCAACATTGTCTGAAAGTAACTTTTGTCAACATATTTGGAAATAATTAATATTTGCTAAGTATTACTATTATTATCAATAAAAATATTATCAATCACTTTTAACAATACTTCCCCAAGGATAACAGTATAATTTTACTTTCCATAATCAAATTTAAGGAAAAAAAAGTCTAGTAAATTCATTCTAGTTTTTCTTTTAACTTTTGTGGCAATTACAGGTTAAATAAAGTGGGAATTTAACATTTAATGGTATTATATTCAGTTATTAATATTTTTATAACTGGCCTCGCATATCTTTAACATAAATAAATGGTTTGTGATAGTAAAGAGGAAAAAACATACAAAATGTTTGTGAAATTGTATAAAGTTTAAATTTTGTAAACAAGAGTATTAATACTATTCTCCGTCCAACCGGCAACAAGGTCCTCT
>CABFWB010005240.1:16559-29412 GCA_902151455.1 Timema bartmani | reverse complement strand
TGTGATTACCAATGGAGTAAGATATACAAATACTTTTATTTTCTCTAGTTTAATTGGTTATTATAATATTACCAGTATATTTCCGTACAGTTTCCAGGCAAATTATAGAATTCTAAAAGATCATTGTTGATCTTGTACCTGGTAAACAAAACAAACTATTTTTCTCCCCTTCGTTGACCCAAATAATTGAAAGTTCACTCTAACTACATTAATTAGTTGTTTACTGTAGTAAATCTCACCTCAGTCTGCGAAGGTAGGAGAGTTATCAACATCGCTTGTTTATATCTTCAAATCAACTTCACCACACTAACCTGTATCAATGTTGAGTTGCTTCATGTCCTTGATCAGTCTGTCCACCGGGGATTTCTTATGCAACGGGAATTTTACCCCCCGGTAAGCATCATTTTTATGACAGTAGTTAAGAAGTTGATGCCAATAGTAGTCACATTGAAGAATGTTGGGGTTCCCCACTACAATCAACAGCGATTTTGCCCGTGTCATCGCTACATTGAAACGCTGTAAAATAAAATACAGATATAATCAACAGGAATGTACACCAACCTTGGATAGTTAAAGACACTATTAAAACCACAGTAGTAATTCCTTTTTTTAGCTCCGCCACATGCTAGCACCTATTTTTATTATATGCATACATTAATTATGCTAATTTTGAAGTATAATATGAGGAATCCATGTTGGCTGTAGGGTTAGCCAAAACCATCCTGACCAAAAAACTGTTAGAGGAAGGAAGAGAAGCAGGGGTGGGTTGTTTCACCTGACGTGGCTCATGTCAGATGTCAAGGAGGCTCTTAAACAATGATACCCTCTTTAACTAAGTGTTACTAAGATTTAATAAATGTCTAACTCTGATAGTACGAGTGTTCAACTTGGTTTTAAAGCAAATATTCAGCTTTAACTTCAATTTTTTTTTAAATCTGACTTTGACAATTCACCAATAAAAATATTTACAGCTAGAATTCTCAATTTATGGTGAGCTGTTATTTACATTACAGATATATTCATAATAAAAAAATCTAGAGTAAATGAATTTGTATGTTGTGATAACTTTATTTATCAGAATAAAACAAAATATGATAAACTATTATGCAATCAAATATTTCCCAAGTAATTTTAGTGCATAAAGTTATATAAATACCACAATCTAATACTTTTACAAGCATAAAACTAATAACAAAAAGTATTTGAACTTTGATTCAGCTTCAAGAATAATTCATATATCCAGTTTGAATTCACTTGTTGGTGTTAAGGAGGAAGGAAGCCATAAAACACCCTGGTGTTAGCATGTAGGGAGCATGTAGGGAGCATGTATTCAGAGAGTAAAACTCTCTTCTGCAGAAGAAGGGGACTGATGTACCCTGAAAATTACATAATTATGTGTGTTGTTGTGTTCTAATTGTGAACTTTGAGGCCTACAGTTTTCTGATAAGTGTGTATTAGGTCTTGCCCTTCTATCCTCCTCTCAATGTTTAATTTAAAATTAATACCAAATTGAGCTCTAAAACTACTTTCGACAGCTAGCTTAATTCAATATGTGTGTCCATTTTGAATTAACCTTGAATGAAGTTGGATTGCTATGACAAGATAATGAAAATAAAAATAGTTGTGTAGATCACTAATATGTAAATAATAATTATTTTTACAATTATTACAATATTCCCCTTCTTAAATTATATAGTGACAATACATATTCATTGTTTTTTAACTTAAAAGATATTTAAATTTTTTATTAATAAGCATTAGTTACTCTTTAATTATATAATTATGTTGGTTAACATGTCTGAAGTCAGTGTGTATCAACACTGCAGTAAATATTTTACCAACCTCGCCACATTTGAATTAAAAAAAAAGCATTTGATATTTCATATTGTCATCTAAAAATATTATTTTAACCATATTATTTTTCATTTTAAAGTATAAAAATAGATATATTTATAATAATTTTAAATTGAAATAAATTTTGTAATAAGATAATTTCTAGCGAGAACCCATAAAGGGTGCATGCGCAGCTGCTCATAGGAGAATGTAATCTAAACCGAATAAGAGATCATGGGCGATAATTACATTAAGGACTAATAAACGAAATATGAAACATTTCAAATTTCTAACTGATTGTAGCTTTAATTACCCAGAGAACATAAGAATCACAAAGGATTATAAGAATGAGGATGTATAAAAAGAGAATGCCAAAGGAAAATATGAAAATGAAGTATATAAGAAAAAGAGCGCAATGGTGGCCAAGAAGGATATGGGAGGAGCAGATAACTGGAAGTGTTAAAATGAGAGAAGAATGGTGGAATAATAGAGAAAGCTGGAGGCATTTTACTAAACCGACCCAGCCACAGGCTGGAAACAGGTGATGATGATGATTATTATTATTTTGGGGATATATTAGATCATCAAAACATCAATTTTATTAACTTTTTTTTGTAATTGTTAGTGTAGCTGTAATGTCTTTAGATATGAGTGTTGAAACCATTTTGATTATTCTTTTATATTAGGCCCTATATATTTATTTGAGTGTTGCAGTTATTTTTAAATCATGATTTTAAAAGTATTATCTATAATTTTTTTTTAAATCACAATTTTTCCTAACTTGTTTTGAAAATTATTTAATATTTATAAAAATGAGTGTCATTCTTATTTTTAAAACCTGTATTGTTTTCAAATATTTTTAAAATCTTACATTTTAAAGATATGGTATCTAAATTTTATGTTTGTTTCGACTCGTAAGATTTTAAATATTCTATTTTACTTTTAAAATAAACAAATATTAATTTTAACATTTTAAAATGATTAATATACTCAAACTCGTGTCGAATTCGGGTGCTTTGTAAAATACTCGACTCAATGAAAAACCCAAGCTCGCAGACCCCTGAATATATTAATCATTTCATGTGGTAAGAAGAGAATGAGAGTTTCAAACACTCATAATCTCAAATGGATAGTAACACAATAGATTTAAAATGTCCTTCCACCTTGGGATTGTCGAGAAAGCCAAGCCGGAACTTGTAATCATCCTCCAGCAGTTCATGGGATGACCGGACCGTTGAGATTATGATGATGAGTCGCTCTTGACCTTGGAACTCTTCTACTGAACCCACACTTACTTCTTGCCAATTCTTTTTCTTCATAGCCTGTTTGAACTTCTGGGCCTAAAACACAAATTCAAACAATCATTAGTCAGTTGTGAGAAATAAAAATAAAATCAATTACTATAGTCCAATTTTCATAAGAAGGGCCTTATTTGAAAGCTAGAAAAATTACTAGCTCCAATTTCACATGTAAAATTTATAAAAGAGCAAAAATAACGTAGTAAAATCTAATCAATGATCAATGTTTACCCCAAAAAAATAAATGGCATGGAGCAGCGCACAAACTTTCTCTCTCTCTTTTTATCTTAAAATAAAGATACATTTACTAAAAACTCGTGTAAGATTTCTGAGCGGAATAATGTACAATGTAGCGTCAACACTCCACATAAGAACATGAATAAAATTATATAGCCTGCTATGGAAACATTGAGAAAAGAGGCACATATTTGTCCACCAAAGAGCATTTAAACAATTTCATATTTCAAAGACCTTAATAAAATGAAATGTGAACCATTTGCTGAGAGCTTGGAAAATGGGATCTGCTTTACATGTTCCAATTTATAAAAATTAAAAAGAAATTTAAGGAATCAATAACTAATGAAAGAATGTGAAAGTGTAATATGAATTTTTGTGAATACTAGTTTTTTTACTTTTTTTTGGTTGCTTGTGTAAAGGTAAAGTCAGGCAAACTATTAGGGGATAATAAAACTTGAAAACAGGAGAGAAGATTTGACCTCTAATTTTAAGAATATAAACAATCTATCTTTATGTTTTTCCAGATAGTAAAGCAATCAGAGAGTCAGGAAACTGATTTATAAATTTGCAGTAAATTGTTTTATGGTCTGAAAATCAACTTTTGTACACTCCAAATCTGATTATTGTTATATTACTGATAATGACATCTATCTGCGTATTGTTGTTTGTCATTGAATCGTCAGACCTTAGAATGGGTTTCAAACTATATTTGCTCATTAATTCTAATAAAAAATAATCTTTAGGTCCAATAATATTTTAGTTGAAATCTCCTATTAGTTTAACATCAGATTTGTCAGAAGGGATGAATTTTCCTATTTAGCACTGCGTCTTACTTCTCGTTCGGTTTATACGTTTAAGTACTAATTACGCTAATAGAAGGAAGGTTGAATTTAGGGTAAGTGAACCCACATTTACGCTGAGTTTTATGTGTCAATGTGCCCTATAATGTATATTATACTTATATATATAAGTATATATTATATATAAGTATAATATTATATATATAAAACTAAATATAATATATATTATAGGGCACACCGACAGATAAAACTCCACACAAATGTGGGTTCACTTATCCTAAATTCAACCTTCCTTCTATTAGCGTAATTAGTACTTAAACGTATAAACCGAACGGGTAGTAAGAAGCAGTGCTAAATAAAAAAATTCATCCCGTTTGACAAATCTGATGTTATACTATATATATTACACAAATGCTTGCTTATAGATAATTAACTATTGGTTTTATAAAAATATATATCCCAGATTAAAATATTTTTATTTCTAACAGTACTACAACTTTCCTTGCCTGATATTTAAAATAGTTTCGGCTCTAAGCTGAGTTAGAGACAGACAGATAGACGGCATTGCGAAAACAACTTATGTTTCAGTGGGTAATCGTTAAAATTTATCAAGATTTACAGTTCAATTTTTTTTTTTTAACAATTACAATACTTATCTCTCCAATGGGTCTAGAAAAGGTAAAAAGAGTATCATTACATTTCACCAAAAAGCATAAGTCAAATAGCATATACTTCTACAGAAACATTTCCAGGTTTCAATCCTCGGTCCCGACACAGATTTATCTGATTGCCAAACCCTTCCTTCACCTCTGACAAGACGTGTATTAATCACAACTTGTGAATGTGTGGAATGCCAGGCCTCCACCGTGGTTCGGATTCCACGTTAAACTGTAGGTACTCCATTTCATCTCACAATCACCATACCATTACACATTAGCGTAAGTGCGTATAACCCGAACGGGTAGTAGGACGCGATGCTAATAATAATAATAATAATAATAATAATAATACAGAAACATTAAAAAAATAAGAACATCTGTGACCACCAAAGAGCATAACAATAAATATAATTTTCTGACTTGAATAATAAAAACTTGTAATATTTGTGGAACTAAATAATTAGTCTATACACTGTTATAGAAACACTTCACCATAGATCATAAATGAAATAATACTTACTCTATGGCATTAGGAACTAGGAACACTGTTACAGAAAAATTGAGAAACGAGAATTATCTTCATCCAGCAAAGAGCTTAAGAATCAAATTGATTTTCAAAGACCTGAATTAAAAAGTATATACATTTGCTTATAACTCAGAAACTTTTTTAATTTTATAAAAATATATTTGATATAAATGATTTTTAAATTTAATAGTACTACAACTTTACAATTATAAGCTGTTTAATATATCATAGAGTTGTGGAGAAATGATGAAAATTGAAAAATTTACCTCACGTAAAGTATCCTCAAAGTCATTTTCATGAGAAAATAAAGAGTTGCCATCTTGTTAATTATGATAAACAATGTCCAGGTATAAAATTTAATCAAAATCGTCAGAGCTAATTTTGAGAAAATTGATTATTTCTCTTTCTGCCCTTCAGTAAAATACCCTTAATTTTTAGGTTAGATATCTAATTCCAAAAACCCTTTGGCGCAACCCTATGAAAACCCTAGATACCAAGTTTTAGCCTAATCGGTAAAATAGTATAGGCTCTAGCCGGAGGTACGGGCTGACAGAAAGAAGGCATTGCGAAAACAAGTTTTTCGAATTCGGTGGATCATGGAATGTCGACATTCATCAAAATCTCGAGTTTGATTTTTTTGACGATCACAATACTTTCTCTACCTGTAATATAGCGAGAAAGTAAAAAAGTTTAATTTTTCTATGACAATTATTGCAATGTAGTAACAACTTTACTTTGTATTTTCAAAAATAAAAAATGCATCAAGTATTATTAGAAAAAAGAGTTCATAGATTTGGTCAAGTGTTTGGTAAATTGATGTGCTCTTATAATAAATAATATTGAGTGTAATGTATGAAATATGGATATTATGTTGATTTCATATTTTATCATCATTTATTTATCAATAACATGATAGGACTTATACTGATTATTTGCTATAAATATTTAATTTGATTATCTGCACATTTTATAGATAAATATTAATTAAAACATATAGTAATTAGAAGAGGTACCATCAGGCCAGGTCTGGGATCCAGATTCAAAAGTATCAGCAACAAAGTATAATAGTATGAGTTTCACATCTGTACAACAAATAAATTTAATTAACAGCCCAATTTCATCTGTGCCGGTTGTTAATGAGAACCTAACATGGAATAATCATGTGAAACAAATATGTAAAAAAGTGTTCTTTGCCTTACACTCACTTAAGGACCTGGAAAAAATTATACCAATGAATATTAAATCCACTCTTATCCAATCCCTCATCCTCCCGCTTTTTGACTATTGTGATGTAGTGTATAATGATGACCTGACAGCCGACCTTGCAGCAAGACTACAAAGACTACAAAACACATGTGTTAGATTTATATTCGACCTCCGGTCATGGGATATTTCCCCATACTATAAGAGAATAACTTGGCTACGACTTAAGGAAAGACTAGTTCTACACACGATAACCATCATAAAGAAACTATTGACTTCCAACTCCGTATATGCTCACTCAACTCTAATAATAATTTCAACACTCGATCACAAGAAAACTCAACTTTATTCATTCCTCTCCTTAATTCCAATCATTACTCAAACTCTTTCACTGTTTCAGCTTCTCGTTCATGGAATACCCCAACCGACGATGTAAAGAAATTAGAAATGAATGGTTTCAAGCGAAAAGTCGCAAATAATCTGCGTGTGGAAGCTCATTCGTGAGATTGAGGAGTGTGAAATGTAATCACACCTCCTTGTGTGTGTGCGTGCGTTCTCAAATTACATAATCATTGTGTATTTTAGTTCTAGTTTATATACATTTTTTGGGTGTTTTTATATATAGTATTTTGTTAAACTTCATTTTAATTGTATTGGTTAAGTGTAAGAAAAGGCGGGAGCCTTAACTTTTAATAAAATGCCTATCCATACTAAAGAATAAATAGTGCAAGCCCATCCCACAAGATGGGGTTTACTAGGAAGGCATTTGTCACAATTATATCATTGGTTTGGTCTAGTCTTGTCCTTTGTTTCAAAGTGTTTGGAAATTTCATTGTGTCTATTAGTTTTGTACTGAAACTAAATTTGACACACAAAGACATTGAGACAGTAAATCAAGTTCAATGTAAATACTTAATCATGTGCGTAACATTTCAGTGTTTAGATAATTTACATTTATTTTTTGTGAATTAATTTTCTTTTAAAAAAGTGATAAATAACTAAAATAACATTTAAAACATGTACACACCAAAGCCAAGATTTGGGGTCACATGCAAGAACTATACTAAGCACAGAATAATTAAAACCAAAGAAATATTTGCGTGGATTTTCTTTCTAGAACAATCAAGCTGCTCAGTTCCAAGAAATGACGCAATAAATTTAGCCACGGAGAAGCAATGCAAAAGTTTGGTCCCGAGGATGCTTCGGCTGTATTTCGATGATATTGCATCAAGATGGCGTGGCACACATGGACTATCAAGACAGCTGTTTTTGTGACAAAATATGGCAAGTCTAGATTATTTAGATTCCAATTTCCTAGACATCCTCGACGAGTTGTTAGAGGGAGATGATCAGCTGATGAGAATTATCCAGAGGCGTGTTTGGGGTTTCAAGGATTATTTGCAGGCTTATTCTGTTTATCAAATTCTTCTTGCCTATGATGGAATTGGACAATCCTACCACACGATGAGGAGTCACATTTCTTCCTATACAACAATTATTATTTATTGTCCTGCAATTTTATTCTACGGGACGGGACGGGAAAGCTATACTGCTTTCAGGTATCAAAAATATCTTATTGTAAATCATCTTGTTTGAAACTGTAATTTTTATAATTAACAAACTTAAGATAAATTAATAAGATTAGAATGAATGGCTTAGAACATGAAGAAACACTCCAAATAGCTTGTTAAAATAGAAAGCTAATTTTGTTTTAAATTCCAACCGAGGGCCACTGTAAATATTTACTTTACATTTGATGGAGGAGGGTCCCAAGGCCCCTTAAAACCCCTTCTTTTTTTTGTCTAACAGCCCACTAAATAAATAATGTTCCTCCATCGCCGCTTTAGGTACCTGGCGGGCCTGCATTATGCCTAAAACATACTATAAGTACTATTTTGTGTCCTATCATTCTTTATAATTTTCCATTTTCTCCCTTTCATGTTTTTTTTTATTCCTCTTTTAGGAAGTTGCGTTGTGCGTTTCACACTCCTCCCCAATGATTTATGATTGAGTGAAATCTAGTTTGGGGGATTGGGAGGTGACGATCGATTTTCTTTAATAGACAACCGTTACCTCTTTGTCCAATGCCAGCACTGTAAAGTGTGAACTGTGTTCTTCTTTTCATTGTAAAAGCCATATTGTGTTTGTCCCTTTTATATCTTTTATATCCACCTTTCCTGTACCTTCTTCCAAATATAATAATATAAGTACTAGTATTTTCAAATTATGTAGGTAAAGTTTCAAAGTTATTTAAATTCACTTTACATCCATTACTGTCTCCAGCCTGTGGCCTGGGTCAGTATCTGGTTAAAGCCATATATTTTCTACTAACGTGTTGCTAGGCTGTCGTAACTTCATACGCCTTATAATCTAACTTAAGACTAGGACAGGCACCACATCCAGTCCCCGGCCGTTAATTTATCAATGTGAAAAGGTAAACCCATATTTCACCAATGCGTTAAAAAAAATCAATCTAATTTGTATTTGAATTAAATTTTTACCAATCATTCTTCCCTTAAATCTTAACACAAAAATCTGTTTATCAAGATATTTTAATGGCCTCGTTTTAGAGCAATCAATTTTAGAGATTAAAAAAAATAATCTATTTTTCACCAGCACTACATTTTTTAATGCTTATTAACTTCGATTCTATTGTTGCTAAACATGTTTTTTGGCTCTTTTTTTCAGATTGTTATAGGCTTTAATTTGATATACAACTTGGCACACTTTTACAATAACAACAAATTTTCAATCTTTCAAAAAGTTTTTTTGAAAATATAATTGTGATAAGTTTTTTTTTTGAAAATTTAGAAAAATGTATGTTATTTAGCTATAAATTATTTATATAAACTAAAAATTTCAAAATGGGATGCCTATGGGGTCATGAGCTATGATGGAAAATGTAAGCAAGTAGCAATATTTTCAGGATCGTGATCTGTGATTATAGTAATTATTATAGTAAGCTTCTGTTATGGAAGGTGATTTAATACATAAGATCCAAATTATTGAAACCTTTTTAATTCTTCACGACTTAAGAGACTAGGCCTAGGCATATTAAAATTGTGTAAAGAATGGCATGAAAACTAATAGGATAGATCTTACATGTATATGTACACAGAAATGTTTTCATCAAAATGCATCTAGTCAATTGGTCATTTTGAAAAATTGGTTCTTTGTACACCTTTGTAGTAATATATTATTTTCTTTGTTAATTTCTTCTGCTGTCGGTCTATACAATCTTCCTGTTGGTGTCGTTGGATCAACTTTTGTGATGTCAGATCTATTAACACACATCCTCTTCAACACCAAAAACACACCTACACCAAAAACACACCCAAACCACTAATGGTTTGAGTACTGGAAAGTTACAAATCCAACAGTGTCACTTATCTTCAATAGGTTGTCTTCCTCTTAAAGAGATAATATTTCTTCTTTTTATTCAGTTAACTGTAATACTCAATTTTCAGTCTAGTTTTACTCTCAATTGGAATGTAGCTGTGCAACTGTTGTCCCCCTTCTAAAGTTTTTGCATTCTTTAGTCTTGGTTGTAAGAATGTGTTTTCTGTTTCATAATCTTCTTTTGTTGTATACAAAAAATTAATTTTTGGTATATTATCTTTGGCCCAATCATATAATCTGTCATAATCTGCTCATTGTATACCATACGCAGACTTGCCAGGGCAGCCAGCGGCTTTACAGTCCCTCCCACACCATCACAAGCATTTTTGCCATGTGAGGAGGTAAAAAAAATTCCAGTCTGCTTTCATGTTAAAGTCTTCTTCATGAAAGCAAAGGTTGAGGAAGTTGGACTTATTTTTAGATTGTGATGCTGCTCCATTTGAGAAATAATGTATTTTCTCAGGTGGTGTGGGGGAAGTTTGCCTCAAGGAATCAATCATTACTCTTTGAAAGAGATGTACAGCTACTGTATCATGTGACATACAGTCAGAGATAAATAATCAGACTTATATGCTTTAACTTCACAGTATTTTCAGCTTTGTAGTAGATAACAAAAGGATGGAATGTGGCTTGTGGATTGTTCCAGTGGAAGCCTTGTACAGTGTCTTGTAATATAAAAGAATAATTTTCCGCAAAGTCACATATAACTAAATACTCATGTGGGGGGAGGTTTTCCTTGAGGTTCTTTAGATATGCTGACTGCTGTTTCGCAATATATGAATGACACAGTAATTTTGGCATACTTTCAAATAAGGTGTCCAAAAATTCCTGAGTTGGTTTAGTCATAGTTTCTAGTGTTGTCCTGTTTTCTATCTGCAACCATTGTTTGAATGTAACATTCTCAATACAATTTTGCTCAAAGCAATCTTCAAAATGAGATCCGAGTTCGTCACTGCCTGGGCAATCATCATATTAACTAAAATAGCACTTTGTTGTTTGTTCCCTACAAATAATATTAGATATCAAATCTTTATATGTTTTATTGGCATTCTTCCATCAGTTAGGCCTACCTCAGGCATTTTTGCAGTGAGCCATAACTAGTCCTGCATTTTGATGCTTCATACAAACACATACAGAATGTGTGCCACTTACTCCAATGAGGACACAGTGCTTTGGACGAAGCTCACAAAACTTTGTAAATTCTATTTTACACTCTGGATGTCGTTCTTTGAACAATACGTTACAATATCTCTTAAAGCATTCAGAATCAAAAATTTTTGAACATGAATTTGTTATTTTAATAAAGACAAAACATTTTTTTTCTAGGCAATTGACTGCTAACTTCAACATTTTCATAAAATTCTTTTACTAATTCAACAATGTCAGGATCTAGCATTTTCCCTGGTCTTTGATCTGGTGATGACATCACACCTTTTCCCTTGACAAAATTTTTTGCTTTTCATACCATAAAATTTGAAACGCCATATTCATTTTCAATTTGTGTTAATGTCCAATTTTGAGGCAGGGTTGTTAAATTTTGCATTTTCATTATTTTCTCCATGGTGGAGTTAAATTTTTCCTTTCGCTGATTTATCATTTCTGTATTGATATCACAAATTTCTACAGATGAACTGCCTGGATTTATATTCAGAAATTTTGTTCTAAAAGCTCCAGTAACTTTTTTTTAACTTGTCCTCAGGATATTTCTTCTCTGATAACCATTTTTTTAAATGGGAATTTCACCGAGAACAGTCAAAACTCCTGTTCAGTGCACTTAAGGCCTCTTCTTTTTGTGGAGTTGACATTTCATTTATTTCTCTATCATTGTTGTCATCCTCATTTCCTGAGGATTGTGAGGTTACTTCCTCTTCATCAATTTTAGGTAATTTAAGAATGGCCTTCCAAAAGGTTATCACTAATCTTATCTCCAAAGCTTATTAATTTTGAGTGGCTTATAATATTGTCATTAACAATTCTTAAGTTTGTTAAAAAAGATCATGCCCTGATTTATAAAATAGATTATGGCATTAAACACTGAAGTATTTTTTAGAGGTGTCTGCCTCTTCCATTTTCACTCAGTACTATCAGTGATTTTTATGCCTAAATTAATTTAAATGTCATCCAAAATGTAACAAAATCACACCAGTCCCATAAGATGAGAAAAAGAATTTGTGTAAGTAAACTAAAAATTGAAAGTTGTTCGAGTTATAACAACAAAAAAAAGTCTTTAATTGGAAATACTTAATGCGCTTTACAGTACAACTGAATTAAAAACTTAAATTTTTCATCAAATTAAACCCCATTTAAATGAACACTTCCAAACACATTAAGAACCACTCTTGTTGACACGGGTACCTAATTCTGAACAGAAACTGAGCCGAGGAGAAAGTCGAGTATTCGTGTACCGACATCAGTAGACCCTACAATCCTGATGAGACATGCAGTCAACTGCCTCCTACAGTTGAGACTGTTTTATTTCAGTTATTATTTTTACCTAAGTTAGTTATAATTTTACTATTTTTTAACTGTGATGTGTTTTTTTTTTATAATTTCATAGTAATTTAATCTTTTTTCTCTTTTATTTAAAAAAAAATCCCGTACTCTGAGGAGTATGAAACACTGCTGTTTTATTTTCAATAATTTTAACTAAACCTAATATGAGCAACATTCATTTCAAATTATTAATGGAGTGATTTTAGCTAAAACTGTCCAGGCAAATTTTAGAGTATATTTATTTTGAGAGGAGCCCTAAGATAACATTAAAGCCAGTCTGAAAATATTCATAGCTTGTGTTCTATCTATCATAACTCATGATCCCATAAGCATCCCATTTTTTTATTTTCAAAAAACACTATATCATAATTATTGTTTCAAAAAAAAAATCTTTTTGGAAGAGTG
>CABFWB010005240.1:0-15009 GCA_902151455.1 Timema bartmani | reverse complement strand
GAAGATGAAAGCATTTTACTAAAGTGACTTGGCCACAGGCTGGAAACAGATGATTATGATGATGATGAGCATAAAATAGGAGTCTTGTTGGTATGCAAGTTTTGAGCTCAAGTCTGAACAGTTAATATAAGCTCAGGTTTTCACTCTGCTCTATAGGATCGGCAAATTCAAGCTTGTTAATCAGACTATTTCAGTGCTATATTGTGTGTGTGGTGATGGATGGATCTTATTTACCATTCTTATCTCTACTTGTCTGAATGTTGTTTGTAAAATGTGCAGTTAGCAGGTGACTTTCATAGTGAAATTATTAATACTATTGTAATTTCAAAGAATATGTTTAATTTTATTATAAATGTGAGTCTTAATTGTACATCAAAACTTTTTTATTTGAATAATCATTTTGTTTTAATTTAAATAGAATAGTTAAGTTTTAAAAGTATATAGTTTTGTTAATTTAACTCTGCTGAACTTGATACTTGTGAGCTTTCTGAGAAGCTCGCTTAAGTGCTACTCAATGAAAAACCTTGACCTTGCAGACCTAGTGTAAAATATAAATAATGCTATGGAAGTGAAACTCACCTCGGCGAGCTTGCTTCTCGTTCATCCCTTCCTACTATCCCATGAAACTCACCTCGGCGAGCTTGCTTCTCGTTCATCCCTTCCTACTATCCCATGAAACTCACCTCGGCGAGCTTGCTTCTCGTTCATCCCGTCCTACTATCCCATGAAACTCACCTCGGCGAGCTTGCTTCTCGTTCATCCCGTCCTACTATCCCATGAAAGATGATAGGGAATCCTTTTTTGGGTAGTTCGGGCCAATTACACGCCAGTGTAATTTCAGGACCTCCACACACCTATTTTAATGGATATAATTATGTAAATATTATCAACACAAACATAAATCATAATTTTAAATATAGATTATTAATCAATATATTATTTTTGTTAAGGAGTGTGCGAGGTTCACTCATTTAATTCGAAGCAAACTCGAATTGAACATATGAAATATTCTCAAAGCCAAAAAAAAAAAACTTTGAATATTTTTTGTTTGTCGTTTTATTATTGAAAATATAATATATTGTGGTTATTTTTATTACTTTATGAACGAAAATTAAAATCGCTTAGAAAATATTGAATTGCTCGAATGTTTGTTTCATTATAATCTGATAAATCTCGGTACTATCCCAACTTACAATTTATTGATCTCAAAATTGTTCATATGAATATTGATTTTTAATGTAAATAATAGTTTAGAATGGCAATGATATATCATAAATTTAGTATTTTAGATCGCAAAGCTTTGTAAATTTTCAAAGCTGGAATTTTTATCAAAGCAAAGTCGAAACTGACATTTGTTTTGAAGCCAAGTAGAAGTTTCACACACCCCTATTACTATTGTAAGCAAACAAAATGTCTACTTATAATAGTGCCAATACACATATAATAGTTACGTACTAAAAATTAAATGTTTATTACAATTTTGAAGGAAAAACCTACTTCAGGTCATCCAAATGAATTTCAATCAAGTGAGATTTTATAATGGGTTAGATATATTTTAATTTGCAATCTGTCATACATTTATCATTCAGACCAACAGACAACTTGAACCAACCTGCACCTACCACATTGTTGTCGTCATTATTATTATTATTATTATTATTATTATTATTATTATTATTAAAAATGTTAAAGTTAACTTATTGAAAAGAATAAGATTATTTAGAAACAAAGCAGAAATAAAATATCCAAACAATCAAAATAAAGTGTACCGAACCAGACTGAAAAAAAAAATAGGCAAGGTCGCCTGATTCTATAAAATAAACTTCAAGAGAGACAAGCTTGGTGAGGGGCGGGTGGTAACTCACAAAACATACAAATAAGTTATTAACTAAGAGAGAAGAGGTTATGGAAGTTGCTATAGGTTTACAATATTGATATCAATATTTAAAAATAGAAATTAATAAATATTAGGTTTACTATAACAGTCACAAAACTGACATCATAGGTAATGTAAAAAGATTAGAAAAGAGTAAAGAGTTAAAGAAAACATATTTAGGCCAAGAGATTGAAACGTGTGTTAAACACTCAGAATATAATAATTTACCAATATAAATGAAACAATAAATATACCCATCTTTGTACCAAAGTGAAGCAACAAAGAAATTAACTTTAGTTAATTTTCATTTTAAGAGGTTACCGTACCGATACTTTAAAATAAAATTGAAATAAAAAAAAAGTGTAAAGTAATAAATAAGCTACATATTAAAATTATTACTTAACCTTAGGCCTACTTCATATTAAAAGTGACTTTATGTTAGGTAAACCTTAAACTCACAGAAAATAAGACAAAAAAATCTGCGTAGTAGCAATCTCTTAGGCCAACTTTATAAAAAAAAAAAAAAAAAGGGAAAANAAAAAAAAAAAAAGGGAAAATACATAATGAATAATTTATATTGTAATTTAAAACCAAAATACCTAGCACTATCAAAATAAAAAGAAGAGAGAAGCAAAAGTTATCCTAAAATTTGGCATTTAAAAACAATCCATCTAAAAATGTTTTAAGAAGGTGGGATGAAAAAGCATTCACACAGAAATTCACGAATGGTCAAGAAGATAAACTGTGCCAACATTTATTAACATTAGAACTGTATGAAAACAATCGGCCAGCAGAGATGACATATCAAAACGATTTGATGCCGAGACTGGCCCACTTAATAAAATATAAAGAAAAACACATGGCAACTAATTAAAGTCTGTTTTCTCCAGAAACTTCTTGGTGTTGCCAACAGGTCACGCCACCCACAAAGATTTAAACATCACTTCATAGTTAATAAGGCATCATGTAAAGTTCAGGTTTCCTCCGTCCATACACAAGGTAGATAAATTATGTTTGGAAGAAGGTACAGGAAAGGTGGAAAAAAACTATAAAAGGAACAAACACAAAATGGCTTTTACAATGAAAAGAAGAACACAATTCACACTTAGCAGTGCTGCCATTAGGAAAAGAGGTAATGGTGTCATCTTGATAATCAATCATTACCGCCCAACCGCACGACCTAGGTTTCATTCTATCGGAACTCATCAGGAGGGAGTGTCAAATGTGCAAGAAGTAATAAAAAAAGTGGGGGCAGGGGGGAGAGAAAACGCTAAGAGAGGTTTATAGAGATATATTAACTGTATCAAGTTAAACACCGGCCTTCCATAAATACAATAGTAGCACAATAACAACAAAACTATCATGCTGTTACTCAGCACAAACTGCACAGGGCAAACTTCTTTTATGTTGTTTTTTTAACTTCAAGACTACAGTAGCCCCATGGCTTCTCTGGTGCTGACTGACACCTCACAGCTGACAGCTGACGGCTTTGAAAAGCTACCAGACCAATTTATGTATCCCTACGCCGAACTATATGATCTGCAAAAAAACGTGTGTTTAGCATCTGTCACTTCTGACAGTCAAAATTTAGGTATATACCTAACTGTTGACTGTCAGAAGTCAGCTGTGAACTGTCAGTCAGCACCAAAGAAGCCATGGGGCTACTGTATGTGCAACTGATCCTAAATTTTGTATAGGCCTACATGTATAGCTAAGACTTCTCTTTCAGAAAATATAACTCTTCATGTGGAATAAAACAGAAATTATATCCTCTGTTGAAATCTATTTTATTGATACACCATCGACAAAAGTGGACTTTGCGAGAATAGAACAGATTCCTCTTGAACTATGTTGAATAGTGTCAGGAGTGTGCAATATTTTCATTCTTATTTCCTGCATTGGTGAGGACAAAGACCAAACCTCAAGACTGTCTAGTCTGGTTGCCAATGATGGAGAAGTTGAGAATTTAATCCTGGCCAGGTATACCGAACGTGTTTTTTACTAAAAGGTTACCACCCTCCTGCTACATGAATTATACCTTCGTGTTTACCTTACCATTCGTGTATATTTGAAAAGGTCAGAAGAGTGGTGAAAAAGATATTCTTCTTGCTATATTCACACCTAATATAAAATGGTTTTGGTCAACACTGTGACTCTGCCAGAAGTGGTTGATGCAAATCATTAGCAAAATGACCAACTTGAGGTAAATAGTGTACAAATATTGAAATATAGAGTATCAGAATGCAGAGTTAACTGTCACAGTAAAACTGGGGATAGTGCCAGGTCTGGTGTTGTCTGCTCTTTAGGGTTGAGAAGTGTTCTTCCCTTGTGGCAGTACGCATTAGCTCTGATGCTCTCCCAATGGGAGTGTATAGGGAGGAGGGGTCTGTCTGTATCAGATCTACTCGCCCCAAATCTCTACAGGGCCCCTTTATGTTGGTGGACCCTGGGCAAAATCATCCTTGGCTTGGCCGGGCGGTTCGACCAGACGTCTTGTCAGGCCAGTCGGGTGGCTAAATCCTTTTAGTAATCTGTGTTTGGGGTGGGGGAAGGTGAGGGACCCCAACCACCACACACTAAGCGGTTCATAGTGCGTACTAGGACACGACCGGGGATAGCTGGTCAGGAAAAATTACATGAGGTCCCCGATGGGCAATTCTGCACTCTCGAAGGCTGAGTTTCTAAATCCCCCCCTCCCCTGTAGCCTGGTTTAAGTACAGACCTGGGTGGTTGCCGCAGGCTAGATTATCTCTGATTTAGTTATATTATGCTGGATAGCCCCTTGTGGGATGGATATGTCACAGTCCATTTGTAGGGAATCTTTAGTATCCGAGTAAAACTGGGAGTAACGATGTGTCTGGTGTTGTTTGTTCAAGGACTCTCAGAACGGATTCTTGGTCTGCATAGCGGTTACATCAGTGCAGATGCTCCCCCCATGGAAGAGTGTATGAAGGAAAGATCTACCCGTCCCGAATGACTCACTCAAAAACTAGGTCATCTGTGTGATGGTCCCCCGCCCACCGTACACTAAGTCAGTGATTCTCACACAAGTATTTGTTGTGAGCCTGGAAGCACATTGAACATGCATGTTGGTGACACTACTAGACACTCAGGCATGCACAAAGAGACTTCTCTCAGGTAAACAGGAAATGAGTGTGTGTCCTATTTTTTAACGTTAAATTTTGTGTAAGAAACAACAAGATTCTCATTAATTACTCAACTTTTGATTTTAAGCCCTTAAGTTCTCTCTAAAATTAATATATTAAAGGTTTTGAACATTTTTTTTCTTATTTGTTTTTAAAATTAATATTGAATTAAACTACTTTTTTTTTCCTATCAACAGTAACATAGCATCCAGAATTTAGCAGCACACCTAGTGAATTTTATGGCACACCCTCACACCACACTAAGCGGTTGGTAGTAGCGTACCCGTATAACCAGGGATAACTGGTCAGGACACAGACATGAGGTCCCCACTGGGCAACTTAAGGTCAATGCCTCGGTAATCCCTAAGGCTGGGTTTCTGACTTCTGTTACATACGGAGGGGTCAACACTTCTCCCCATGGAACCAGAATGTGGCAGGGGTAAGGGTGGTAGATCCGAGATACCCACCGAGTTCTAGGTCATTGGACTGACTGGGTTGTCAGCTCGAACAACCGAGGGTACGCCCGCAGTCAGGTTAAAGAGGTTTCAGGACTGGGTGAATGTTTCCACTGCCGACCCCAGGAGTTCTATTGTTTATAGCAATGGGTGGTTTTAGCGTCTGGCTCGGCTATCAACAAGCTAGCAAAGGCCGTCCAATCAATTAGGTCCAGTCTTATATGTCACAATCAAACTGTATAGTAAACACCTTTCCTTACAAATATAAATAGATGGCATTAAAATATCTGGCAGCGTTATTTTGTAGTACAGGAACAAGTTAGTACAATATAATTATACATTAAGGGAGTAATATGTGTACCAAGCTAGTATATAGGTGGGCATGATGGATATTAGTGGTCAGTGAAACTTCAATAATATCGATATTGAATCAAATTTTATATTATTTGATTCACTAACTCAAATCAAACCATACTAGAAAAAAAATCGATAGGGTTTTAGGCCATTGAAAACCTCACAATATTCCTAAAATTTGTTAATGTGTTAATGTATTTTAAATAACAATTCTTGGGAGTTGATTAAATGCTTATTAATTTTTACCATATATGCTGGAAAATAAGCTGCACTTGTTTCCCAATAAGAGCCTTTATAAAACCTTTGTACACCCCATTATATATAACAAATGTGTTAACTTGAGTACTAAAGATATTTTTTGAAATAGTTTATAATCATGACAACAGATGGTGCTCTTTACATCTTGGCTTTGACAGGGTGAACATGTTGAAGAGCTTACATTCAAACACCATAACTTATAGCACTAGGGTTCAAAACTAATCCAATTTTTTTTTAATAATGTGAACTTATCATTTAACATAATTATTTTATCATATTTAACCAGGATATGATTCGATAGTTACTCAAAATTAATGAATACTATTTTCTTTGGTTCAAAATTCGATTTGAACTCAAAAAACCTGTTTTGCAGATGTCTAATGCATAGTATTGTAGATAGTAACTATGACAAAAATTTAATTCAGATATTTACTAAATATTTACTAAGAAATAAGGCTAATGAGGCCAAAATATTTTCCATTACAAAAGTGTATAGCACCTTAAGCTCTTTGTGGTAGAACAAGGAGTTTGAGATGTTAAGGATGTCTTTGTGCGACCTGAAGTTTTTGATTAGTTTGGTTATCACGGCTGTATCATAAGCGTCCGTCTCTTCATCTCTGCTGTAGAGATCCACTTCATCCATGAGTCTTTCCAGGAAAGATCTTCCTGCAATCAGCACAGGTAAAAATATTCACAAATAATGGAATCATCTTCATTCAATGTAAAATTACTTTATTAAGTCACGCTCATATAATCTGATTTGCTAGTGACAGAGGGTGACGGGAGAACCAAGGATGTTTCTTACTAGTTTCCTAACAACTTATTTTAGATACAGGTCAAATCCACTATTTTCATCATCACCATCATCATCATCTGTTTCCAGCCTGTCGCCAGTCAGTTTAGTAAAATTCTTCAATCTTTCACCATCCTTCCACCATTCTTCCTCCTTTAATTTCTTACATTCTTATCCTCTCACTTATTTACAAATCCAAATCACAATTCAGAATATTGGGGAAAATAAATGAACCCAAGAAGAAATATAAATATAATATAAAATATAAATAGTAATTAAATGTTAACATTCATACATTCAATTAAGTGTTAAATTACTGGTCTGGGGCCTTGTTGTTAAGTTCATCCTATAATTATAAATAGTATTCAACCGCCAATAAGCAATATTAAGAGCTCTAAAATAAATTTCACTTGAACAATTTTTTGTTAAATATTTTCTTTCAACGATTCTAGTATCAAACCCGAAATTTTTTGTTGAATCTCAAATATCCTAATGATTCGAAGGATGTGATGATTTGAGGTTCCATCCCGTGTGCGTGTGTGCGTGTGTGTACACCCAACTATGATTCTAGCATCGATCTCCCCATATCAGCAGTTCAGATTTGAGACCATTTAACTGGCTCATTGTAAAATAATGAAATGTAAGTGATAAGGAAGGAAGCCAATTTGAAAGTAGGGTTAGGTTAGAAACAAATAAACCTCTCTAATCATTTCTTCATACACACTTCACACATTCCCACGGGTGGACTAGGTCGCCGGGACACCGGAAGATATCCCAGTGGCCGGTTTGATTTAGGCTTGCGCAACTACTTTAAACTAAAACAAAACTATCAATTAAATTCTAAATGATTGTATTTATTATATTTTACTCAAAAGTTCTAATGAGTGGGTCTGAGGATGCCCAGAATACATATTTTTTGAAGATATACAATGGTATTAAATGTTAAAAACCGTCCCATTCGTAGTTCCTTAGTACCACAAAAATAGACTTCCAGCTATTGTATAACAATTTAGAAGCATTTTTGCTGATAAAAGAAGAAAGTAGAAGCTGTTGAAGTGGACTGAATAGTGACGTAGTCATCGATTATTCAGCTGAAATGACTTCGGGATTTAATTTATTAGTTAAAATATAAGTAATATAATTTAGCTTATTCTGAAACATAGTTTGAGTGGTATTTGTGAGAGTATGTTAAGAGCCTTCATATTTGTAGTCCCGGGCCACTCAGGCCCCGGGCTTATGTGGTTGGCGCCCTGGGCATATATAGCTCAGACGCCTCCCTCCCACCTTGTAATTTTTATAAGCTTGTCTAACTATTAGTATCTACGTTTTATAACTGAAAAATGCACAATGATTAGCTAACCTTTCGGTTATTTATTCCTAGCTATATTTAGGGCCATGGTGAATACAAACAACATTGTTGTTTGTTTTATAAGTCTTATTTATTTTTGAACATAAATATTTACATTTACATAAAAACATACAGACAATATAAAAAAACCACAAACACCAGCCCCGCAGGGCTCTCGTACGGTGAGCGCCACAGGACAATGTGCACACTTAGTAGTAGTCGATGAGGTTGGAAGTGATGTAAAAAGGATTTTAATTTTCGACACTTTCCCTAATAGTTCAACTTCAACGTTGTGGTTTTTAGCAGCACGCTTTTTGAGCTCGGCACCATCTAATTTCCTACTCACATTTATATAACTTGGAAACAAGTCACTAAAAATACACATAGAATAACTGAGAATAGGTTTTTATGAAACACTTGACAGCGAGCGTGGGAATGAAACGTCAACATTGAGGATGAAATGCCAAAGCAGGCAGATGAGAATTAAAGTAACTAAGAGTTTGTTTGCAAGTTACTACACTAGAATGCGTGAATGGCAGGAAATCAAGTGTGATTTACGCATTTCGCATTTTTACAGGCAAAATAAATGCAACAAAAATAATAGAGTAATTTTGTCACGTTTGAATTCTTGTGCAGATAAAATATTTTTCTTTTTAAAAAATATGTTCCCTCTCGTGTGCCCCTTAAAGTTTTATGCCCTGGGCATTTGCACAGTCCGCCCAGTTATAAATCGGGGCCTGGGGCCACTTATAGTCTACCAGACACCCCTGCACATTCCATCTTATCATCCCTAAACAGTTATACATACTTTGAATGTTCTTAAATATAACATTATCAGAAGAAACTTTAAATGAAAAAATTGGCAATTATTTTATTCTAAGTGTTTCTTTGTGTTTCTTTTGATGAAAAGGGATTAGTTTTTGGAAATAAGTAATTATATGAAATTGTGGGAGGAAGAAAAGTGATGAGAAAATAGAAGTGTGTGAATAAATAGAGAGATAAGTTTATTTGCAATACTTTCAGTCAAGACACATTAGCTCTGTAGGTAGCTCGTCTGTCTACTGAGCTAAGGGTCCCAGGTTTGATTCCTGGCATGGCTGAAAAATGTATCACAGAAGAAATATGGGTTTCCCTTTTAACAGTAATGAATTAATGGCTGGGAGCTGGGTGTTGTATCTGTGATAGATTTAAATATTTTCTTAGCATCACGTCTTACTACCCTTTCGGGTTATACGCTTATGTACTAATTACAGTGACGGTTTTAGGGATTGAGGAGGTTATATTTATAGGAAGTGTACCCAATTTGCATGAAGAGAGAATGGAAAACCATTTTTGAAAACCACCCTCAGTACATCCAACCAAGATTCACACCTCGATCTCCCCATCATCGGCGGTCAAGTCTACTGCCAGATTAGCGCCTTAGACCATGTGGCCACCGAAGTGGGTAAAAGCAAATTATTGTTCTGTCATGTTATAGGAGTAATGTTTAAAGCTCAAACTTTCGTGATCAATTTAAAAGAGTATGAAGTTCTGTTGCTATCAAAATGTTTAATGTTTGGGCTAGTTCTACAATCATTATCAGCTAGTTTCGTTTCCAGCCTCCGGCCAGGTCAGCTTGGCAAGTTTCCGCCATCCTCCTCTATCCCTCCTTCCTCCCTCCACTTGCCCACACTCCCATCTCATTCTTGGGCTCCGTTGTTGCCTTCAGTTCCAACAGAAAGCCTGTCAAGTTGTGCTACTCACCAAGTCCCATCTTGTTGGCAACAGTGGAGCGGATAATGGGTCCCAGTTGCTTTGGGTCCCCAGCTATGACAAGCTGACCAGCAAAGGTCCCCCGGTGTCCCTCAGTAGTGAGGATACCTGCGATGGGTACCAGAACCTCTGGCTCCACTGCGTGTCCCCCCTCATCTATAAACACGTGGGAAAAATGACCTGCAGGTATGCCACTGGTCACCAGTCTGTGTTGGAGAGAGAGGAAAACATTAGAAAGACTTAGGAATAGATACACATCTTATTACTATGTACACACAGGGTGTTTTAGGAGGAGTAAATATTTTGGGAGGTTGTAGTATTGATTATTCCGAATAAAAAAGTTCAAATAAACATACACACACCTGTAGAACAACTCTCCCTGGTGTCCTATTCTTATTAGATCCTCTTTACTTTCACCAGTCTTTGCCTCAATCATGCTTAGAAAGTATTTTACATTCCACACTTAACTTTACTCCATCCAACTTTACAATGCCTTACCCTATTTCTTGTTACTACCTTCACTTCACACTTTGCCATGCTAAATTTCATTCCTTTCTTGTAGTTATTCCTGTACTTCCTCTTCCATCTCCCCCCATACCATCAAGTCATCAGCAAACATCATGGCTTTCATTCTTTCCTCCACGAGTTTTCCTGACACTTTGTTTACGACCATTTCCATTTCATTATCATTACCAATAGTAATTGTGAAAAGGCACTACTTGGCTTCCCTCCATTTTTACTTTCTCGCTATCTTACTTTATAGAGAAAGTATTGTGATCGCCAAAAAAAAACAACTCAAAATCAAGATTTTGATGAATTTCGATGTTTCATGAAACCTCCCCCTCCCCAAATCTGAAAAAGTGGTTTTTGCATTTCAGTCTGTCTGTCCATCTGTCTTTCTTTACCTCGGAGTAGAAACTAAACTATTTTACCAAATGGTATCTATGGTTTTCATATGGTTGGTTCATAGTGTAGTTTACTGAAGGGTGAAAAGAGATAAAATCTATTTTTTCAAAATCGGCTCTTAACGATTTTGATTAAATTTCATTTCCAAGCATTGATCAATATTACAAACAAAATGGCTACTCTCAATATTTCTTCAAAACGACTTTAAGGGTTCCGCGGTCTGATGCGTAAATTCTCATTTTTTATCATATCTTCTTAACACTTTGAGATAGGAAATTATTTATCATGACAAATATGTAGGGCTATTTATAATACAAATATTTTATTTGAAACACACATTTTTACAAAATCATTATTTTTCAAGATATATGCATGTTTATATGTGTATATATATATGTTTTTTAACTTTTCGATCACTAAAGGTAAAATCTAACCTGAGATATTGATGGATGTCTAAGTTTCATGAGCCCCTGAACCCTAAAAAGTTGTTTTTGCAATGCTGTCTGTCTGTGTGTCTTTTTAACCCTAAAATGAGTGGTTTAATAAAGGGTGAAAAGAGAAAAAATCTATTTTCTCAAAATCAGGTCTAACAATTTTGATTATAATTCGTATCTAGGCGTTGATCAAGATTATAAACAAAATAGATATTTTCATTTTCCTATGAAAATGACTTTAGGGTACTTTACAGAAGTGGAAATTTACTTATCTTCGCAACTATTTAAGATACTAGATAACTTATCATTGCAAAATTGTAGTATTATTAAAACTAAAAAACTTCTTTTAAATATATCTTTATAAAACCAAGAGTTTCGAAGAAATTGGTAAATATATTAATACAATTTTGTGAGCTTTAATTGTACAGATATACTAAAGTTTTAACGAAATAATTCTCTAGTACTATAGAGTAAGTAAATAAGTAGGGCTCTCAAAAATGTATGTTCTTTTTCTTTTAACTTCTTAGGGGAAATGTTTGTACAGCAATGATCTATCTCTTTATTTTAGACTCAATCTTCAATATTTTGCGTCCAATGTGATAAGAGTGTTTTTTATGTAGCCGCTAGGGGAAGAAGTGGCAGCTGTGTCTTTGTGTTAGAGTTAGCTAAGATTAAACAGTGTACAGTTAACTAATAAATCAACAAAATACAGGTATCGAGTATCGAAAAAAACTGGTATCGATCCAGCTCAAATTTCTTCCAGCTCCTCTATTTCACTTATTACTATCATTACTATCACTACTATCATTACTATTATTACTATTACACTTTATATTCTAAAAATGAAGCCATGTTGAAAGAACTCACTTTGCAGAAGTGACGAGTGTAACTATCACCACATGGTATTTCATTATTTCGGCCAGGGTGGGGTAGTAATAATCTTCAGAAGCCTTGTCGTAGTTAGCACAACATCTCACTGCCAAAGGTACTGCTTCCCTGTTATAAAACATAGTACGGGTCATTAAAACCACCAAATAGCAAGTGGCAGAAAGGGCGATGTATATGTAAAGAGACCCATGCTGGCCAGTATGTATCACTGGTGATTCTATTACAGTTGGTTTGAATCCACCACTTTACTAATCCAAAACTCGAATCCTAATCTACACTATATCTTCGAATCTCGAATCTCAAATTCGAATCCGGATCTTGGATGAAATTATGAGCTTAAGAGGAAATATTAATATGATAGAATAATAGAAAATATATAAATGTTAACATATTTCCTTATATGTGATTCCTTAAAACATTCATAAATTTGGTTAAGTGTTAAATTACTGGTCTGGGGTCTGTTCGTTAAGTTCATCCTATAATTGTGATTGGTTCTGAACCACCTATTAAAAGCTCTAAAACAAATTAAACTTGGGGAAAAATAAAAAATATTTGTCTTAAATTTGAGTTTTTCTTGAATCCTCTAATTCTGAATATCCTTAAGTATTTGAGGGATTTGAAGATTCGAGGGCCCATCTAGATTTTATCTTTGAGATTTGATAATACCTCCCAGATAAAGTGGTTTGTGAGAGAACTTGTAGGACTAGGGATTGATGATGATTAGTCGACGAAGGCTCAGTTAGTGAAGGACATAGCAAGCAAAAGTAGGGCAGCCCAGGTGAAGTTGAATGTTGGGTGTGCGATAATAAACTCTCTCTAATTAACTATTTAGTCAGGAGACAACATTGGCGAGACTGTTGTAATGTTAAACTGTGTGAGCAGAATAATGATGAAAAGATTCAAGTATCGTAATGAGGATGGAAAAGGGAAAGAATACCAAAGATAATGACGAGGAACGATGAAATTAATGATGAAACATGTATGGTACTCTTCTACCATGAAACTCTTCCCACTCTTCCCACTCTAAACTCCTCGTACTCTCTCTGACACTATAGAGTTCCTTAGTTTATTCAACTCCCTCACTTTTAGCCATCCCTGGAAGTTCCCTCTGTAATGTTGAACCCAGCCTGGCGACCCACTGATTGAAACACACATGTTGAACTTGGAACAATGGTTTATTTTCTTTGAACAACGATATTGATGAAGTATATTCAAGTTATCCTCTTTCCTTGACCCAGTCAACTCCTTACGAATTGCAAGCGAGCAGGCTCACGAGTGTGCCAGTGATGGACGAGTTCCCCACCACAAAGCCCGGCGCAGCTCTAGTGGTGGGATTAGTAACTACCGTACCGCGCTGCGCCAGACAACTGCGCGGAAGATAGAAAGGTGTGGGGAGAGATTGTTATGTCACTGGCACACACTCCCCTCTCTCTCTCTTATGAGAGAGAGAAAGAGAGAGAGAGAGTTTACTAGACACAATAATTTAACACAAACATACATAGACAGAAGCTCAATCCTATAATTTTAAGAGAACGCAAATGCAAGAAAAAGAACACAAAGAACACCAAGAAAGTGATGGGGAGAAGCAAATAATAGAAAATGTGCAAGTGAGAGAAGAAGAATGGAAGCAAGCAGAGGAAGAATGAGGGAATGAAAGAGGAATAAAGAAACATTTTACTAAAATGACCAGGTCACAAGCTGGAAGCAGCTGATGATTATGATAATGATTAGGGGTGTGTAAAGTCCATTTTTTCGATTCAAAGCACAGTCAAATCAAATAATATGAAATTTTCCCGAAACCAAATAATCATCATCATCATCATCATCATCATCATCATCATCTGTTTCCAGCCTATGGGCTTGGTCATTTTAGTAAAATGGCTCCATCTTCCTCTATCATTCCACCACACTTTCAAATAAAAGTTCAGATATTTAAAAAAAAAGGTTTATTGTTTGATAAAAAATACTCTAAATAACTATGTAGATTTGGGCATTAAATATAATCCACAAAATGCTATATTTCAAAGATAATTTAATATATGATGACTTAATATGAAAAATCAAGTTATTATTACAAAATGTAATTTAATTCTTTTAGTTTTTTTCATGCGAAAACTAATTGGTGAATGAAATAACAGCAGAAAATGAAAATAGTAAACATAAATGTGTATTTTAAATCTAGTTTTTTTTTATGGCAAAGCTTCGTAATTGTCGAACCTGAGATTTCACTTGCGAATCAAACTAAATGAACGAGTATACAAAGCTAAGTCGAAGTTTTTGAAGCTTCGCACACCTCTAAGAGCGATGATAATTATTTTTTTCTTTTGAACTATTGCATTGCCCTTGATCAGCTACCCTTATCTTCCAATTTTGTGCAGCCCTTTATCGCAGCACCAGATTGAGTTAGTGTTATTGTATGCATAGTATAGTTATTCATCACAAAAAATTGTGTGATTATAATTTTTTACAATGTAAAATTAGAATTGACTGACCACAATCGTGAAGCAGCGTACATCCTAAGAATGTTGCTGGCAGGAATATGTCCTTTCTCTAGCAGCCTCGAAGCAATCACATCGGCTGCCGAGTTGGAAGGAGCACATACCAACATGTGGGGTTTCTTTATGTGCCAGAGCTAGGAATATACAACTTATTATAGAACAGTACAGATTTTAATGACAACATAAATTGTCAACATTCAACGTTTATCAAAAGTTAAAAAGTGATTATTATAAAACAAAACAAACATTTTTTAAACAAATATTACATTTATATATATATATATATATATATATATATATA
>CABFWB010005239.1:30601-47517 GCA_902151455.1 Timema bartmani | reverse complement strand
TAGTAAGACGCGGTGCTAATAATAATATTGTTTTCTTATTTTATTAGTAAGCTTCTTTCTACCCGTTCGGTTTACCAGCACACCGCCACTATGATAATTCATCCACTGAATTTATTTTTAATATGTTCGTTTTATTAAAGTTACACTCGTTTAAATTTAACATAAGCCTGTTTCTTTGTAATAAACCATAACGTTCAGGAATGAATCCCATAAAATTGGCAAACGCTATTTTTTTTATTTCAGGGGATTTAATTTTTATTCCGAGATAAACACCTCCCTTTCCCCCTCACCAAATTTGCATTTTAATTTAAAACAAGCTGGAAAGTTTGTTTTGCATATCTGTAGGAGATTTCTAACAGATGCGTTAGGGATTCATTAAAAATGGTTATTATATTTTATTTTGAAGCAGTACATTTGTTAGAATCCGCATTAAAAAAAATTAAAAATCGTTTAAAAATAAAAAATAAAAGAACTTGTTTAAATTAAAAAGCTTTTTTTTTTTTGTAATTTTTTCTTAAAGTACATTTTTAGACCAATTTTAATGAGACGTGGATTTACTATATTTGCACAGCTAAGCTTTTGGTAAGGATTTCATTCCCTTAGCTGAGTGGTAAGGGGGAGACAACTAGAGTAGTTGTACTCTGCAATTGTATGATTTTTAATGTTGTCCAGTGCTAGGGAATTTTTTTAGCACCGCGTCACCGCGTCTTACTACCCGTTCGGGTTATACGCTTATATACTAATTACACTAGTGCTTTTATGAATTAAGAAGGTTAAGTATACCCGCATTTGCGTGGAGGGAGAGTGTAAAACCATTTTTGAAAAAACCACTCCCAGTACACTCGACCGAGATTCGAACCTTCATCTGCCCGTAATCGACAGTCTAGCCTACTAAAAGAGTAACGCATTAGACCACACGGCCACCGAAGCGAGTCTGTGCTAGGTTAAGCTAGTTTGTATGTGATAGCTCAACTCTTGTATTTAGAAAGTGAATGTTAAATAGGTCACTCAAAAATATATTAAGAATAACTTTGATGTTTGGTTTTTATCTTACTCTTTAAATATCTGAGGGGAGGGGGGGTGGAATATAACTATTTTCTTTAGCCGTGTCCTACGGGATGACACTCGTTGAATGATATTTTTGTGAGGCTTAAGAACATTGAAAAAACGAAGTTTATTATCACACACAGAACACAGATTGGAGACGATAATTTAGAGATTACTTCGAACAGCATATTATTTGACAGGGTTAATGAGTTTAAATATTTAGCAACAATTTTAAATAGCGATAACAAGATTAGATTGGAAATTAGGTAAATAATACAGTAGGGAAATGTATGCTCCTACTCGGTCAGTAAGTTGTTGACATCTCGCCTGCTTCCAAGAAATGTAAAACTAAGAATATGCATAGCTTATAATTTTATTGGTTGTTCTCTATGGGTGTGAAACGTGGTCTCTTACCTTACATTACGAAAATTAATTCAAGGTGCAACAAGGTGCTTAGGAAGATATTTGATCCAAAAAGGGATGCGGCTACTGGGGAGTGAAGGAGGTTACATTATGGTGAGTTTTATACCCTGTACTCATCACAAGACATTATTAGAATAATAAAGTCTCGTATATTACGGTGGGCAAGACATGCAGCGTGACTGGAAGATTCTATAACCGTGTTGACGGCAAACCCAATGGGAAGAAACCATTGGGAAGACCTAGAAGCAGATGGGAGGATAACATGAGAATGGACCTGAAAGAGATAGGGTGTAATGAGATAGACTGGATAGAACTAGCTTAAGGTATAGGGTGTAATGAGGTGGACTGGATACAACTAGCTTAAAGGATAGGGTGTAATGAGATGAACTGGATACAACTAGCTTAAGATGAGGATAGGGTGTAATGAGGTGGACTGGATACAACTAGCTTAAGATGGGGATAGGGTGTAATGAGGTGGACTGGGTTCAACAAGCTTAAGGGATAGGGTGTAATGAGGTGAACTGGATACAACTAGTTTAAGATGGGGATAGGGTGTAATGAGGTGGATTGGATAGAACTAGCTCAAGATAGGGATAGGTGACGTACTTTTGTAAGTGCGGCAATGATATTTCGAGTTCCTACGATAGAGTAAGTAATTAAGTAATGTCTACATTTAATATTAATGCTATGTGGATATTACCCCTAATAGTATTAATAGCTAGAATACACTTCAAACCAATGCAATCACTAAAAAAAATTATTATATTTCAGACACTGACAGGAATAGAAAAAGGATCCTCTCAACTTAGTCCTTTAATCTAACTAATTAACATCTCATACACTCTATCACGAATGATTTGTCCTTGAAGAATGGGCCCGCTTACCAATAAAACCAAGGGTGTGACCTTTAGTTTAACGGGTCACCGAGTCATTAAATTACTTTCCGTTCCAACAAGACCACGACAACCATCTCTTAGACACGATACAATGGAGGGGAGAGCAAAACCCATTATAATCAACCTTTTACAAGGGCCAATCAATGTCGAACAGGTTTAGAGCTCGGTGTTACTCCTTTTTGTAACGTAAAACGCAACACGCGGAGCATTGGCATTTTCATGTTCGTTGTCCAATTACATGGCTGGCCATCGCACGAAGTATACTCCGTTTATCCTGTAAGATGTCTTACTATAACCGATAACACTATGTCTGTATCTTATAAGCTGGATCATTCTGTAAACCGCCAAAGTAAACTTGCAGACTTTCAGGTTGAACAAAGAATAGGCCTACATGTCAAATCATTTGGAGAGGGGTTTTTTTCTAGCGTATGCTACCGGGGTTTGTCGGCTAGACATTCCTGGTCTCCTACCAACAGTGGTTGATATATAACAGTCTCATGAGGTTGGGCCTTGATTTTGGTTGGAAGAACAATAGAGAAAATTCAAACATATTTCTTTATGATCAATATTAATAAGATTTTACTTTGTCATTTGTGTTATTCTATAAATATTGATAGTATCTATCAAACGTGACAGCTGCAGATAACATTACTTGATATATGGAAATATTAAAATTGGTTTATTAACTTTAGTAACTAACTTCTACTGTTCTTCCTACCAAAATTATACTATTGGTGTGGTCGCTTCGTCCAGATGAGATGATTATAATAATGGATTGTCTGGGCTGCGTCAATCTGTCGCTCAGTTTACGGAGAAATTAGAAAATATTAATGTGGGGGGGTTGGCCAGGGAACGTCAGTATGTAACTAAATATACATACTTTCCGTGGAGGCTCTTTCCATGTCCCGATGACATGAAGGGAGTATAGTAGTGAATATGACGGGGTGGACTCAATGAAGACCTTAACCTAACTTAAGCCTAATTAACCAAACCCTGGTGACCATGGAGATTATTCCCCTTACGAGAAAAATCCCCTGGTACCAGCCGAGAATCAAAACTGGGACCTCTAGATTAGCAATCTGGGCCTTTAATCACTATACCATGAGGCCGGTTGAGATTCTTAAATGATAATGATGATGATTATTTGGTGTCAGTAGACGTCTTAAATCTCACTTAAGCTTAATTATCCAGACCGTGGCAAGCCTTGGAACATTTCCTCTTAGGGAAAAAAAATAAAAAAAATAACTATGCCACGCTAGTAATCGAACCTGGGACCTCTATANTGGAACATTTCCTCTTAGGGAAAAAAAATAAAAAAAAAAACTATGCCACGCTAGTAATCGAACCTGGGACCTCTATATCAGAACGACAGCACTTTATGCTAGATATGTGAAGTGTAAAATGATTATCACTGTTCCTATCTGCACCGATGGGTACGCTGATAACAGCGTCATTCTCATCTTATCTAGCTCTCTGATGTCTGGGAGGTTGAAGTTTGGATGTACTGAGTTTTTTTAACGGTGAATGGTTTCCAACACTAACTGCCCTCTAATGCGGATACATTTCCTCTAAATTCTACTATCACATTATCACAATAGTATGAATATATTTATATCCTGGACGGTTAGTATAAGAACATGAGACACAAAAAACTATTGGAAATATACCCGCATTAGAATAGAGAAAGGGTCATCGGTGATCAAGTGCAACGCGACCCGCTTCAGTGACAGAATGGTCTATTTTATTGGGAGAGACTGACAGTAATCAGTAATAGGGTTCCTACACGATCAATCAGACTGTCAGTACTAATAAAGTAATAATTAATACTGACAGTCTGATTGATAGTGTAGGTGCAGTACTGATGGACTGATGGACGGACTGACTAAAATACTGATGTGATCTGAATTTTCTGATCACATCAAGTCTCAGTCCATCAGTCTTGCAAGAGGTGGGAGAGACTGACAGTAGTACTGACAATAATACTGACAGTAATACTGACTATGTGCACGCGCTCGTCAGTATTTCCTTCAGTCTCAGCAGGAAACATAGACTGCATACACCTTTTTCTTATAATCCATGTTGTTGCACTAACTGCACTTTGCAAAAACTGACCGTATAAGGGCTCGTACAAATACTGACTTATACTGTCAGTCTGTAGGGTCCCTGATACAATACGTCATTCTCGTGATAGACTGGCCTGCTGACGACGGGGAGATCGAAGTTCGAATCCCGGTCCATACAAATACGGGAATATTACCTCTAAAATGCTTCTTTCCTCATCCTTAACCTATTAGAGTAATTATCATATATGCGTATAAACCTGAACCGGTAGTAAGACGTGGGGATAAAAAAGAAAAAAACAAGTGAAACGTGAATGTACCTGCTCAGAGTTTTCGGCCAATGCTGTGGCTATAATCACGATGTTAACATTAAAAACTAAATCTGAACACTTATTTATTTCTCTTAGCTACCAGCATCTACATACAATGGGATTTTGCAACAAAGAGCCTTTTATAAAATACAAATATAGTTTTTTACGGTCAACATTGACAACATTTTACCATTTTATTGGTGTTATTTTATAGGTATTGATAATGATAATATCCATCAAAATCGACAGCATCAAATAACATGAATTGGCCTGTTAAAACGTGAAAGTAGATCTACAGTAGATCTGTAGTAACTTTTCTAGCTGTCAGATAAGGTTCTTCTTATGAAAATTGTACTGTACTTCTATTTAAGTATAAATTAAAATGGAAAAACCTCAAAGGCGGCGTTTCTTTGCTACTTAGGAAGAAAGAGAGAGCTATATACAAGTTGAAAGTGATGAAAAGTCCCAAGATATAATTAAAAACTTGCTCAGAGTGTCTGTATTGCTCAGTATTACGTTCAATGTTCATCAAACATTAGAGAGAAGGAGGGGGTGGAGAGAGGGTACAAAACTCACAGAGAGGGGCCCTTGTAGATGGGTAATGTTGGTGATATATGATGGTTCAGATAAACCCTCCGCTATTGGATGAAGAGCAGCAGTGTTGAACTAGATTTGGTTCGAAGAGATTCATCTTAAGGCGGCCGCCTCGGTCATCGAGAAAGTATCAATTGCTGTCAAGCCACACAGATTAAAATACAATGTTCTGTTTCGTTTTTCTAGAACTACTTCTCTATTCTCTCTAAGCTTATACTTTCTTTCATCCTTCATCTACAACCACGCTTTGTCATGTCAATAATAAAGAGGGGAGGGAAAACTATAAGGTAAAGAGGAAAGCTCGATGCAAGTTCTCAAATATTTTAAAATGTTATGTTATGAGCCTGTCAAAAAAAAAATGTAATTGTTATAAGAAGGCTAAATCTAGAGTCCTGTCTAGTCTCACAACTCCGCAAATATGATTAAAAAAAAGTAATCGAAAATGAGCTAATGTTACATTTTCATACATTTATTTATATTGATAAAACTCAAAATATAGGGTTGTTAAGGAAAAAGAGCCCTGTTGTAATATTTTGACTTTATTTTGGTATAAACCATGTTTTTCATCGTAGAGTCAAATATTACGTTAGAGCTGAACGTAATTGCGGCAATTTCTCGCTTACCAAGGTGGCCCCCTTAACAGACAAGACAAGAATAATTATGAGCTCGATGCTGTCTCAAGAGAGAATTTGGGCTTGTTTGACCTTTAAATTCTTAAATTATCAGAGTTCAGACCGGTGTAAACTAGGTATGTTTCTGTCTCTATAATTTTTTTTAGAAGTCCCAAGTTAGTCAATTAATTTGTTTTTAATTGTTAAAATTAATATTCTATTTTGAAAGAATAAGTGTATTTTTTTAGCATCATGTTCTTACTACCCGTTCGGTTTGGACTCATATGTATTAATTACTCTAATGTGTTAGAGATGAGGAAGGTTGGAATCAGAGCATGTATACCTACATTTTCGTGAAGGGCTAGTGGAAAATAGTTTAGGAAAAAAATCAGCCTCAGTAGATCCAACAGGGATTTGAACCCCGATATCCCCGTCAGTGGTGGTCCAGTCTATTGCAAGAGTGACGCCTTAGACTATTAGACCACTAAAGTGGGTATAAGTGTAATTGATTTAGAATCCAAAAATGTGAATAAATATTATATTACAAACAGTATAATGTATATACACAAGAAAAGTATTTGGATTATTGATAACTAGCTTTAATTTCATGTCACGCCAATCCATAGGGAATAAAGTTATCACATTCGATAATGGTATCAATAGGAATACACTTATCTAACAACTCAATACATGCATTCATACGTCAAGCCATATCGGATACAGCTCTCATATTTGATATATGGTGTCAATTTTGACAACTTTTAGGATAAACTTAGTGAATTTTTGACAACGTTGGTTTCTCTACTCTTATTTTGTTCATCTTATAAAAGGTTTTTTCTATGCCGATACAATTATATGTAAGTAGAGCTTGTCATAAGTCGAATTTAGTTCACGTTCTAATGTCAGTACTGGTTATGATCGGTTCAGCTATCTATTTAAAAGGATAGAATAAGTTTGTTGAATTTTAAGGAAATGCTTTAGAATTTTATAGGATTAAATAGCTCCTAATATACCCTATCAGGGACCGAACCCCGGCGTCCAAGATCAGAGCTAAGCATGATAGTAGAACTTTCCTATCATGGTCGATCTTTAATCGTTGGGAGGTAGTACAGGAATAGTTTCTGTAGCTTTAGGTGCTTGAACTTTCAGCTTTTAGGTTTATGTGTTTAAATAAATATCGTATATATATATATATATATATTATTTCTTAAATTTCTCATATAATACCTACATATCATTAATATTTTTAATCAGTAAAAAAAATAGAGAAAAAAGATGGATGTGTATGCCTTCCCCCTTTAATATCGTCCCCCAAAATGACATTTATTAAATTATTATTATTATTATTATTATTATTATTATTATTATTATTATTATTATTAAACACTATAAAATCTAAAATGGGTGAGTAAATTTGATTCAATACTTAATTATCATTATAAAATTAAAAGAAAATCTCTTTGACTGTTTTTTTAACGAAATTATGTGAGTTAGATAGTTTTATCTATGGTTTGATGAAGAAGTACCTACAAGCGAAGTAACTTTGAATAATTTTTTAAATCTCCTGTAAATTTAAGTTTTTAAGAAACGCTTGATATATTTAAAACAGAACAATTGCGTGTCTACATTTTATTCACTCCTGAATATTCCATAATCCTATGTTGAAGAGAGATAGAGATGTAATTACAAGTGATGCATTATTGTTGTTTAATTCACTTTCATCAAATTAGAGCTTTTGCCAAGCTCGTTACGAAAAGGTTTTTGTTTTTTAATCGGAACCTTTCATAAATAGATTTAGTTTAGTGGAATTTACCTTTAGTTAATAGCTGAAAGGCGTACTTGTATATTTTAATAAGTTTACCTTGATTTACCTTCAAAGATAAGAGTACATTGTTTTGTGTTTGTTTATTTGTGATTTAATAAAATTGTACTTGAAATCCCGTCGGCTGAGAGTGAGATGTGCAAGTTTTGTATTTCTTTGTCTGTCCCCAAACTATTTATTGTGCCGCAACTCGCCGAGTAGCACTGCGTTGTTGGTTGTCTAACAAGTGTATCTCAAGGCGTACATAGGTAATTATGTCAAATCACGCTAGCATATAGGTTCTACATTAACTCAGTTTAATTTGTTTCTACTGGAACTATTCATCTTTGAGCTGGTCACTAAACTAAACCATACATTTCCAACTATATAAAATAAACTATTGAAAATAATAATGACTGCCTATTACAATAATTTATTCTATAAGTTTTGGAAAAGCTGGTGTACAAGTTTTCTAATTATACTTGATCTGATAGGCCTAATTGTTTCACTGTATCAGAGTATTATTATATTTATTATTATTATTATAAATATATTATTTGTCCTATGACTTTCTTAACTAAGATTACTATGGGCGTAAATAAGATATTCTTTTAGCATCGTGTCTTTCTACCCGTTTGGTCTATACGTTAGATAGCCTAATACTCTAATGTACTAGGGATTAAGAAGGTTGAATTTAGATTAAGTGTACCACCATTTTCATGAAGGGAGAGTGAAAAACCATTTAGGGGGGAAAATCCTCAAAACACCTGACCGGAATTCGAACCTCGATCTCTTCATCATTGGCAGTCTTGTCTATTGCGAGAGTAACTCGGCCTGTGGTGTTTTTAGACCTTTTTTTGTTCGCGTACCCCCAAATATAGTTTATCTTCGACTTTGTACTCTCAAAGTTGTTGGTGCATAATACACGTTATCATGGTTGTAGAAAGGCGTAGCCGGGGGTCCAGACCCCCTGAAATTTGAGGAACCCCTCCCTAGGGGGTTCCATACATAAGTACACAAACTTTTATTTGTTAAATGTATAGTAAAAGTTTTCTAGCGATTTTTCTATAGGGGTAGAGGCTCCGTTAGAAAATGTACTGCTTACCTTTAGCCACGGCCGTCTTGCTTTAGCCAATAGAAGCTTTGATACGTATACATGGAAGGGTGGGTTCATAAAATTACAGGGGGCTCCAGACCCTCCCGACACCCCTTTTCTGTGGCTTTGAGCGGAACCCATCTAGAAAAATTAGCTTTCTACGCCCTTGCAAGTTTTACATATTCTATAATCTATATATTTAAATTTTACGTACCTCCTAAGATATCTTCACGTACCCCCGTGAGTACGCGTACCCCAGGTTGAATACCACTGCCGGCTTAGACCATGCAGTCACCGAAGCGGGTAGTAAGAATATCCGGTTTGCCAGTGACGGGTAGGTTGGGGCTCAAATCCCGTCTTGTTGTATTGATGATTTTTCCACCTTCCCAACCCACAAATGAGAATACACTTTCTCTAAAAAAATAATTCTCATCCTCATTCCTACCATCATTAGTTTAATTAAATGCAAAAGCAACCAAGATCTATTCTGTGCGCAGCAAAGCCATCGTGATAAAAACATCATACCGTACTCTTACAAGAACAAAGCGACCTACACTGTTCAGACCGGAAGTGGAGATGATGCCTCACAGGAAGCCATCCCTGCCATTATGAGCGAGATGAGTGGTTCATAACAACTATATCTTGATCAGGAGATCTTTGTTTCATGGGAAATGCTTGCAGAAACGCCGCCTGGGCAGTCGGAATATTAAGTCCGAGTTAAAAGATAATGATTTAAATGATAGTCAATGAAATATAACTATAACCATGACCCGGATTTTGATTACCTACAAATAATCAAAAAATCACCTATATAATGACTTAAAAATTCATTATAATCACATATAAAATGCAATGAAAATATTTTTGCAACTAATCTATTGCATTCCGCTAAATATAATATTTATTTACAAATATCGGCTTCAGAAGTAATAGCTTCCCCTCCCAACGCAACCCTTCTCACCAGGAATACATGCATACAAGCAAAGAAGATACAAAGTTCATTGCCTACATTACATTATCTTCCAGTTCTGACAACTCTATGTTGGAAAAAAATATAGGTTTGAATATTTATGCATTTATTAAAAAATCGATATTATTTAAAAATATTTTTATTGAACATTAATACCTTTAAATGACTCAAAGATTGCTAAAAATGACGCAAACCAAGAAAATATGACCTTAAATTCCAAACAAATAAAAAATCTCCTATAAAATATACGTTTCTACGACAAAGGGATCATCAGCAGAGTTTATGTACTTGACCAATATATATGGTGAGCAAAAATAAATAAAACTATGATATGTCATCAAAATCCAGGCCCTGACTTTGATTACCAACCGAAAATGTAATTTTTTTGGATAATTTTCAGAAATGTGTTGAACAAATCATAGTTGTGGACCATTCACAGTGGAAAAAGTACCTGCTAACGCTTTTTATATCTTTAATTACTTTACTAAGCGAAGATATTTGAATTCATAATAATAGTAATATAACAATTCCTTCTAAGGGAAAGATCAATTAAAATTTGCATCAATATGCTGTGTTGAAATTAGCAGTTAATATAATTTCTATCCATCCCAAAAATAGTTCCAACTAGAATAAGACACGTTTTAAAACAAGGGTTGTATAACGGCTTAAAGTAGAGTGTGGTTATGAAGAGGGTATTTTAGAGAAAATGTACTTGCATTAGCGTGGGAAGAAAGTGGGAAAACAATCTTGATAGATCACACGTGAAAATCTTATGCAAACAAAATAGGCTACACCCTGTCAAGATTCGAACCTCATAACTCCTCATCCCAGCTAATCTCCAACTCTTCATCACAGCCAAGATTTGAACCTCGAACTCATCAATACAGATTAAATTTGACCTCAAGCTCCTCATCCCGGCTGAGTTTAGAACCTAGAACTCCTCATTTCAGGTAAGATTCAAACTGTTAGTTCCTAATTTTGGGTGAAATTTGACCTCAAACTCTTCACACCCGGTGATATTCGAGCCTCAAACTCCTTATCCTAGCCAATATTCGAACCGCTAGCTCTTCATCCCAGCCAAGATTCGAACCTCTAACTCTTCATCCCAGCTAAGATTCGAACCTCGAGCTCCCTATTCCGGATGAAATTTGACCTCGAACTGCTCATACCTGGTGAAATTTGAGCCTCGAGCTCCTTATCCCTGATGAGATTCGAACTTCGACCTCTCCGTAACCGGCACTCCAGTCCGTTAAACAATACTTGTCCTTCATACATTGTCATTTCCCGACGCGCGGTGTCTGTTTGGAGGTTGTTTGGGACAGTTATAACTGGAATGGGGACCACTTTATGTTTTTAAAGAAAGTTAATGGTTTAAAATGACAGAACTAGGCAACTCCTCCCAGACAAAATAACCCTAAGTATACTTTGGTAACCAACTGTGTCTCCTGATAAACACTTGGCCTCAATTAAAATATTCGTTAAGGTGGGCTGAAAGTAAATGTGAGCTAAGGTCAGTATTTGTGAAGTTTTTAAATCAAAACAATTTTTGGTCGAAATAAATCAAAAATGTCTCCAGTACCAACATAAGAGCTCAGTTTTATTCACATGCTGATATCAACATTTGTTGAATATCTGTAATTAAATTCCAGGATACCCTTGACAGATGATATTAAACAACTGTTAAAGTCACTATGCGAAGATTTTTTTTAACACCGTGTCTTACTATCCATTCGGGTTATACGCCTATGTACTAGTTACACTGATGGGCTAGGGATTAAGAAGGCTTAAATGTGAGGGAATTCACCCGAATCAGCGTGGAGGTAGAGTGGAAAACCATTTAGGAAAATACACCTTCAGTGCACCCGACCGAGATTTGAACCCCAATCTCCCCGTCTTCGGCAGTCTAGTCTAACACCAATAAAGTAGCGCGTTAGCCCACGTGGCCACCGAGGCGGGTGTGAATAAAATTAAACTCTATGAAGTAGTTGATTTATTTTGGCAAAAAAAAAAGAAATGCTATAAAACTTGTAAAAATACTACCCTTAGCTCGCGTTACACACATTCCCACCTTAATAGCAACGATTAGTTAAATATTGTTTTTTTTTAGAAAAAAGTTCAATTATGAGTGTAATAATATTTAGATCAAAACAATTTAATAATTTTAAAGCATTCATTAAGTTAGTTCATAAACCATATGTGTTCTTTCACAACAACAAAAATTGCACAAAAATAAAATAAAAAAGTGCTAATTTGATTTAGATGAGTACATTTCTGATAATTGTTACATGAATATTTATGAAAGACGTCGTTATTTTAATTCACTTTAAAAGAGGGCTGATATTATTTTATTTTTTCTTGTTTTAAAGTTAATGATTATACCGGTCTGTTGGTCACCGCATATAAATCACCTCCATCCCCCACAAGTTGTTCCGTTCAGAGCATAACGGGGAAATATGTCACATTTATTTGGGGCGTTCCCTAGTACATGTTTGTGTCATAAACATTTGCACAGACTTGTACACGAGGATATTTTATTACGAACCCCCCTCCCCGAGTCCGTGCAATTCATCATCTAATAAACACTAAACCAAATTTATACAATTTATGTGTCAAATATTTTATTCGTACCGTTGTTCTACGTCAAACATTTGTCATAGAAGATTGTGTTATACAGTCTAATTTTCATAGGAAGGGTTATTTAGAGTATACATTCATTTTTTTCAGCTATATTAATATTTATTACATTATTTGAGCTATTTAACGTGCTTTTTTTTAACCTACTAATTATATCAGCAAATGAGAATTTCTATGAGAGAGAGAGAAAGAGCCTACCAATTTTGCCGGGAAAGGCATTTTCCCATACCTTCCAGGGTTCTTTTACAAGCCACGATTGGCATGGGACCGACGGCTTTAATTCTTCTCCGAAGGAAGTTCTGCTACTGGTGTTTTATCGCACAGTAAAGATCCGTCGACACCGGCTGGGTTTGAACCCATGAACGTTGGGTCCTAAGGCGAGCACTTTACCTCAAGACCATCACTGTCAACTTTTGTGCATTAATGATATCTATCTAAAGTGACATGCGGATCACATGACTTTACGTATTAATACATGAAAGTAAATCTAGAAATTTTAATATATCTGTCAAATAAGGTTCTTCCAATGAAAATTGGACTGTACCTGTCCTTAGCTCTCTGGTATTTGAAGATGGTAGTTCTACAGCAACAGCATCACATTAAGTTTCAAAACATTGTGCTGTGTTGTTTTATAATCATAGCTATCTTGTTAATCGATAGCTATTTATATATTTCATACTTGTGAACACGCGGATAAAGGCGTCACGTTCGTTTTATCTCGTTTGCCGATGACGGAAAAATATAGGCTCGAAGATGTTTTCCCACTTTCCTTCTACAAAATGTAGGAACGTTTCCTTTTTTAATCCTACCTAATCAACCCTACCCTAGCATTGTAAGTATACGAATAACCAGGAGACAAAGCACACGATAAAATATAATATTAAAGGCTACGATAGCCGAATAATGTTTCTGTTTTACATTTGAGTAAATTATTTTTTTAATAATTCCATTGACTTTTGGTATTACTTATTATACTGAAACCCAGGTTTTGTATGTAGACACAGAATTACAGATAGAACCAGAATTTTATGACTGTTAGTAAAAAATTATCGATAAGAATTAATTTATTCCTAGAATTGATAATAAATATTATTACCTTAACTAACCAATTTTAAGTTTTAAAACCTTTTCTTTATTTTTTATTTTAAAATAGGAACTGTACTTCCTCCGCATAAGGCTGTACTAACATTCTAATTAGAAAATAGCTTAACCTAACACATCAATATTTAACACACACCCAACCTTAACGTCACAAATCTCAACATTATTGGAAAATATTTTACTTTAGTCACCACCTGGTATCAAACCAAAATCTCTTAGGGCTGAAATAAGCCTCCTTAATCCTACGAATATAAAATTACAATTTTATTTTTTGTAAATATCTTCTATATTTAAAAACCCGGAGATTATAAACTCTCGTGTCACGTAAATCCTGATTTTTAGAGGAGCAACATTGATTGAAAGTTACTAAAATTTATAGTTCTATAGATATGTCTTATTCGATATATTAATTATTAAAAGTTTCCAATGACACTTTCTTATGGATTACTATGTAGTTTATCGTTACATTACTAATCAAACTTACTAAGAATGTAAATACATCTGTAATATTTTTATTTCCGCCATTGTAACGACATGAGTTCCAATTTTCAAAAAATGGGCTTCCTATGGAAATCAGAAAGTTGTATGATATTTTAGAACGTCGTTTTCAACAAAATGTAAGTGAAAATTATCATCAGCTTTCCCGCTATAAAGTTTCAATTTTGAGCTTAAAGTTTTCAAAAATAGTTCAACGACACTTTACGCGGAAATTTATAACTCTGAGATTAAAGCAAGAGGCTAGAAATCTAGATCTAGTCTTCCTCTATAAAATAGTCGGGTTTTGATAAGGTCACACTTGCATGAAAAAGTAGCGGCTCCGGTCTAGTAAAGTGAGGTAACGACCAGAGAGTTCGATGTGCTGACTACATAAGAAGTTGGCAGTATCTTCACCAACAGCCGCTCGGGCGGTATTACTCAATTTTGGGCTGATGCCAATGGAGTTTTTTTTATAGGGTCACAACAGAAAATTTAATGATAATATGGAATTGTTTTATAGGGGTTTTATGTACGTTAGCACATTTTTTTAAAAAACAACTTAAGTTTAAAATTTAAACTTTTTAACGTGTCAGAACTTTTGCTTACATTTTGGTGAAACCAATATTAAAAAATATCAAACCACTTCTTAAATAAGTTGTGATTTATAAACGCCAGCAACGCTTCTCAGTGATCTCTCATGTAGTTCCCTTAAGGTGGGGACGTAGGGTACGCGATATAAGGTCAGTGTTTTTGCAGTCTTTATATAAAAACTTTTTTGTTCGAAATAAACCAAATATTGCTTTAGTACAAACACAAAGCTTAATGTTCTTCACATGGTGACCTCAACAGTTGTTGAATATCTGTCAAGGGTGTCTTGGAATTTAATGACAATATTTTCTCTTCATTTAAAAAGTTTGTCATCTGATGTCGCTATGCTCGTGACAGATATTCAACAACTGTTGAAATCACCATATGAATAAAATTAAACTGTATGTTTCTAATGAAGCAATATTTATTTATTTTGGCCAAAAAAAAGGTTTGTTATAAAACCCGCAAAAACACTGGCCTTTTCTCGCGTTCCTTATATCCCCACCTTAAAAAGTAAATGTCCCTGCACGGCTGCACAACAGCCGGGGGCGTACTGCAACCTTCACTTGCATTGGACCCTACGTGCGGCGTGAAATAGTTCTGGCATGAGAACCTGATCTGTGTGGGACACGACTCACTTGCCACGGCAAGGTTTGAACGTGCAATCACTGCTAAGTTACCTTATACTTGGCTGAGTGGCCCGAGGGGTGGGGGCAACTACAGGTTTACGTTTCGGCCTACTGCTCCCATAAACGTGTGATAAAACTCTACTTTAAAGTAGAATACATAAAGTGGAATACAGATAAACGCTCCACGATGCGAGCTTTGCCATGATTTTGGGAGGAAGTCCTTTTGAAAGGCTTTATTTCGTACCAGAATTCTACTGTATATTATTATTTTGGTAGGATAAAAAGCCTTGCTGAAATTACTTTCTACGTACAACAATTTTGGAAGTTATTTTATCTTACTAAAATAATACAATACTATAAGATTATGATACGAAATAAGGCCTTCCAGAACGGTCTTCCTACCTAAATCAGGTTATATATTTCCTAACTAGGTTAGGTGTTATCCAAAGGGTGAGGTGGGCTGGTGATACAAATATGAAAATACTTTTTGCGGCGCTAGAGGATTCATACATTGTCCCAGGCAGTGTTTAAAATAGTTAAGTACCTATGCTCGTCCTACTAGACACAAATTAACAAACAATCCACATAGCACCCTGTCTGTGTTTATTATTTAGAGTGTTCTCCTAGACTAAGTGAGTACCTACATTGTTAACTTATGTTCATTCGATCATCAACACTTTATTTCACAATTTTAACATTTATATAATTATAAGCTATAAATAATGATTGGATGATTTCAAATTATTACAGTTCACAAATTATAAGGGATCAAAGTTGCTATTTTATGGTTTTTTCATACCAATGTTAAGGTAAAGTAATTAATGTATGGGACTGAAATTTAGTGTAACTAGAAATATACATGAGGTATACACATTGAAATATTTATAAGCTTAATAATAATGATAATTAATATTTTAATGTTAATTTTCATTTAATAGGCTACACCTCATGAATGTCTAGTTATAAAAGGGCCTCCTAAATTTCAGCCTCATACATTAATTACTTTACCCTAACATTGGTAAGCAAAAAGTTTAAAATAGCAAGTTAGGCCTCTTATAACTCGTGAAATGTATTGGTATGATTAAATTAAATCCCTTTTTATAGCCTACAATTATTCACTTGTTAAAATTGTGCAACAAAATGTTGATGGTCGAATGACCTTAAAACATACTTTACTAATTAGTGGAATACTTCCTTGGTACTAGTCCTTATACTTGCAACTCTTTTTACCCTTTGTTTTTTAGGCATGGTTAGCACGTGAGACCTTCTGATCATAGTTTACCCGATATTTCCTCACTAATGCATCAAAAGGGAAACGAACAAGATCTCCTGGAAAAGCTCAAATATGTTACGTCAGATAATATATCTCATGATTGAAAGACTATGTTTCAGAATATATTATAGCTGCTCAGCAAAATGTATTATCTTTATAGGAAACTTTTATAAGTTTGATAAAAACATATTAAACTTTTTCACATATATTTTAATGTGTATTTTAACAAAGAGGGATGAGAATCGTAAAATTCATAAAACAAAGGGGGAGAGGAAAAATAAAGCTTAACATCAGCTGTGCTCATAAGTCCTGAGCCACGCGAAGCGTGTGAAACTCTTGTAAATACCGTACAGTACATCGGAACTCGATGAAGCATTGTTTGATAACCTCCCCCCTACCCTCTCC